>CM024765.1:36224563-36330296 GCA_014218235.1 Colocasia esculenta | reverse complement strand
TGGAGCGACAGCTGGGACTTTCATCCGTGGCTGCGAGGCTGAGAGGTAGATTATGTATTTTGTCCGAGTCAGTTGCTGGTATCGCAAACCAGTCTACGTGACTCGAGGTGTGCGGTCTCTACCTTACCCAGTACACCGAGTTGTGGTTTTGATGTTTACTTATTAAAAGTGGTTTGTGTCACAACAAGTGGTAAGTGGTATTTACAGCTTGATATCTGCTTAGTTTATTCTATAAATGCTGGCATAACTTCCTGCTTATGTACTTGAATTAGTTTGCTCTGTCTTTGGGGGAGTTTCCTACTGAGACAGTGACTTGCGAGGCTCACCCCTACTCCCTACAGGTGAAGGAGAGCAGGAGGTTTCTCTTCCATCTTCCAGTTCAGAGCCGCACTACAGCGGTGTTGGGCTGACACCTCCAGCAGTGTAGATTTTCTTCTGTTGTACCTTGGGGTATGCCTAGGGCTGTTCATAATACGGTTCAAACCGTAAAAACGAACCGAACCAGCCAGTTCGGTTCGGTTCGGTTCGGGTTGAGAGGTCTGGCGGTTCAGTTCGGTTTGTATTGGAAAATTGAACGAACCGAATAATATTAAATATATAATATATATCAAAGGGAGCGCGTAGCCAGTGGGCTAGCGCCTCCCATTCCATGGGCGGACCTGAGTTTGATACTCAGGTCCGCCATCTGGCTTTAAAATCTGTGGTTTTTTTTTTTAACGGTTCAAAACAACCAGAACCGATTCGGTTCGGTCGGTTTGAAATTAATTTCGGTTTAGTTTCGGTTCACCCAAAAAGTGGGGTGAACCGAACCGAACCGGACCATGTTCACCCCTAGGTATGCCCCAGGCTTGTGTACTTTCCTTTGACTTTTGTTGAAATATGGCTATGTAAATCTAATGTGAATATGGAAGAGATTGTGAATCTTTGATATATATCAGTGTGTTCTTTTGTATTTTCACGGACATGTGCATGATATCTCTTGTGAGGCTATGGCTTGTTCGCGGGAGACAGAGTCGGGTCAAGCTCGTTAGTGGGTTAACGAGTTTGAACAACGTGGTCTGTTACAGTTGGTATCAGAGCTGTTGGGTTTTCATTCTAATGTTTATAACAACATGTTTTTGATGATGAACAATCTTAATTGAGGTTTGATACATGACAATAACTTGATGCAATATTTGGTATTTATGTATTCAAAATATCTGATTATACATGTTTTATGATGTTGGTATGAATGCATACATCCAAGCTCTCACAAAATCAGAGAAAAAGGTCACATATACATTGAAATCTGTCACCTATCGACAGATCCCAAAGTGCCTGTCGACAGATGCCACAGGTGTGATCAGACAGAAAACACACAAGCTCAGGATACAGCCATCTGTTGACAGATGCTCAGTCGACTGTCGACAGATCTCACAGAACTGAAATCCCAGATCTTTGTTGTTGCAAAATTGTTGCAAACTATCGACAGATGATCAAGGCCTGTCGACAGCGCATAGAATCTTCACATACGGGAACTTTCCAAGTTACCAAGATGGTGTTTCCAACTCTCATGTTTCTCCATATGAAAACACCTCTATATAAGCAACCTTCTGAAGCAAATCTCGTACAGAGGAAGCCACAACCAAAAACCTAGAGCAAGTCCAAGAACATAAGGGTTGCTGCTGCTCTGCTTCAAGCTGCTGCTCAGATACAGAAAGATCAATCGATCCAGCAGTTCTGGAGATAGAACGTCGGGACTCAAGCTTCTCCATTGATCTGAAGCCATCAAGACGAAGTTTGAACTCCATCCAGGCGTTCCCAGAAGAGTTCTCAACCAGGATTCATCTCTCCACTCAGAACTCTTCTGCTTTCCTCCTTTCATCATATGTGTGTGTGTTGGTGTGTCTCAAGCGACCCTTGTGCTTGATTCACGTGGTGTGGTGTCTGATCGTGGGTGCACATCAGAAAACAACGTGTGTGTGTGAGGTGTAGTCACCGAACTCGCTCATAAGTAGTTTACTCTACGTGTGGTGTGGACGTGGACGTAGGATACACGATTTGTGTACTCCGAACCACGTAAATCTTCGTGTCTTGTGGTTTGAACGTTTCTAAGTTAGATGATTGATAGGCACATTGCATCTCACACGCTAGATAAATTACTCTTTCATCTACATGTTACAAACACACATCTAAGTCCACTTTGATTCTGTTGCAAACTCACGAAGTCTGTGTGTGGTTAAAAGGGTTGTATTAAACTTTTAATAGACAGTATCTATTCAACCCCTTCTAGATACCATATAGGGAATTCCGCAACCTTTCAATTGGTATCAGAGCCGAGTTTCTCTGATTTACTGTCTTACTTGTTTGATCTTACGATCAGGAGATTCACGGTCTAATGGAATCTAGTAAGGGTACATGGCTGAGGGACATTCAGTGACCAGGCCACCCTTCTTTGATGGCACTGACTTCCTTATTGGAAAAATCGTATGCAGGTGTTTTGAGAGCACAAAACTACGAATGTGGAAAATAGTCAGCAAAGGAGCATACACCCTACCTTAGGACGAAGACACTGGACCTGTTGCCCAGTTGACGAGCCCAGAGGGGGGGTGAATGGGTCTTTTAAAAATAATCTACAAGATACCTGTAACTAAAAATATTCACACAAACGTTCTTCGAAGGAGGTTAGTGATGTTAGTTTAAATATCAAACACAACGAAGAACAACAACACAAACACAAGAATTATCTGGTTCGGACCTCCTCTCCTTAGGAGTCCTACGTCCAGTCCCTGAGCAACAACTCAGGATTTCACTAACTAGGGTACAGCCCCTAAGGACACAACAACACCCAGCTCAGCTGGTCTTCCTTCACACCGAAGGGAACAACAACACCCTGGATACCTCACCAGGTCTTCCTTCACAACCGAAGGGAACTACACCCTGGATACCACCAGGTCTTCCTTCACACCCGAAGGGAACAACAACTCAAAGAGAATTGAATGAAAATCAAGCCCCTAGATCAAGCTTTTAACAAGCCAAGATCTGAAGCAACTAGCACTGAGAGGAAGAATCTAAACAAGGCACACTCTCAGAACTACACGGGCTCTCTTAGAAAATCTATTACAGCACAGAGAGCAAAAGAGCTGAAGGTGATGAGGAAAGTGATTCTTGGCTCTGGACTCCTTCAGAAGAATTTGAATGCTAGAACAAGCGTCGTTATTTCTTCTGTTCTTCTGACTGTATTTATATCTCATTTGAAATAGTCCATTGAAGTAACCGTTGTCTCTTGGATTGATAGTCGTTAGACTGTTTGTCATTGGAAGCTTCAACTATCTTTTATCCATTTGAGCACGCAAAGAGATTGGGTCTTCTGACGTCTGGGTCCAACCTTGTATGATAGAAAGTCTTCAGGACCCTGCACACATTAACTGCTAGACAACTTAAACTGTCTCTTGTTGTCAGTATACGTTGATGTGAGTATTCACTAGAATAGCAATCCCAAATAGTGTTTTAAAAGATGCATACAGAGTAAGCACAATAATGGACGATATTGGCATGCATGCAGAGATACGTTCAGAACTCATAAATGCAGGAGTGACAGATAGATATATGCGTGACTTTGACTAGTCAATGCTTCAAGAGATAAGATAAAAATCAAGTTGATATAAACTGTAAAGTCGATGTCTATATGACTTATGAAATCGTTATGAATACTAGCAAGTCATTATAGAGAGCAAATCGTTATGAACACTTATCAAGTCGTTATGAACTCTAAAGAAATCGTTGCGCAAAGAAATCGTTGTGAGCACTTAAAGAAATTTTGTGCAAAGCAAATCGTATGAGCGAGAAGTCATTGCGGTCTAAAGAAATCGTTATGGTAACTTATGAATCGTTACAACAAGTAAGTCGTTGCGAGTCTAAAGAAATCGTTACGGTAACTTATGAAATCATTACGACAGGCAAGTCGTTGTGAGTTCAAGAAATCATTACGGTAACTTATGAAATCGTTACAACAGCAAGTCGTTGCGAGTTCTAAAGAAATCGTTATGGTAATTATGAAATTGTTACGAAGGCAAGTCGTTGCGAGTTCTAAAGAAATCGTTATGATAACTTATAGAATCGTGCGTGCAGCGAGCGTTACGAGTTCTAAAGAAATCGTTGCGATAACTTATAGAGTCGTTATGACAGGCAAGTCGTGTTGCGCTTTCTAAAGAATCATGCGATAACTTATAGAGTCGTTATGACAGGCAAGTCGTTGCGCTTCTAAAGAAAAGTGTGATAACTTATAAGTCGTATGACAGGAAGTCGTTGCGCTTTCTAAAGAAATCGTTGCGATAACTTATAGAGTCGTTATGACGCAAGTCGTTGCGCTTCTAAAGAAATCGTTGCGATAACTTATAGAGTCGTTATGACAGGCAAGCGTTGTGCTTTCTAAAGAAATCATTGCGATAACTTATAGAGTGTTATGACAGGCAAGTCGTTGTGCTTTCTAAAGAAAACGTATAGAGTCGTTATGACATCGACTTGATTGAAACAACATGACTTTCGGTCTTATAAGAAATCGTTATGAATTTCAACAGAAATCGATATGGACTTAGAGAAATATCATGTTGAAAAGATTTAAAGCTTCAGAGAAGTAATGCATACCTTTATTGGCTTGATTGACCTTGGTATTTTTCCTGTACTTTAAGACTTATGAAATATTCATTAGATATTATTTAAAAAATAGTTTAGTTTTGTTAATCACCAAAATACATAAAATTACATGGGGACAGACTGATCATCAATCTCCCCTTTTTGGTGATGACAAAACTGAACAATAAGCATGGATGAAAAATATCTGAAATCAGTCTGAAGATAAGACATGCTAATTTTCTTCTTTAAAAATTATTGGAATGTATTTCAGACATGCTAATTTCTCCCCCTTTTTGTCATTGAGCAAAAAGACAATCTGAGACAAAGAAAGAAGAGAAAAGATAGAGGCAGATGACCAAGGGATTTTCATTAACTTTGAGGTGGTACAGGTAAATAGAAGGCAGGAGACAAAAGAGAGGCAAAATGGGAAATGGTTTCCCATGCCTGTGCTTCCTGCTCTTCAAAATGAGTTTTAAAAACTCCAAAAGACAAAGAGTAGGATGGGCCCATGGAGGAAGCCATCCTTTTGAGATGAAGATCTAGGTGCTGATAGAGAAGATCAGCATATGCATTCTTGTCCATGCTCATCTTGAGGAAACGACGAGTCCCAAACTGGCACAGGTGAGGAATTGGTCCATGGTCACAGGATAGTGGTTGTGTTGTCTCTGAGAGCCTTGTGCATAGCCACATAACTTTTTATCTTTCCTCCCAGACTTTGAAAGGGTCATCAACAAGATGTATAAAATTCATATCCAAGAAAGTAGCTGAAATGGATGGTGTGTGCCTTCCCTGGCCTGAGCTTCATTGAGTGAAAACAGCTGTTGAGCTGACAGAGGATAGAACTTGGACCATTCTGAGGATGTCAGCCTTTCACATTCAGACAGAATGGGGGCTAGAACTTCAGCACTTACATGCCCCTGGTGATATTCCCTAAATAGGAATCTAGGAAAAGCAACCAGGCAGCCTTTCTGTACTTTAATTCTGCCCATTACTCTGGCAAAAATGCTCAAGATGATGGATTCTACAGAGGACTCCAACTAGAAAATGGATTTGAGGAAGGGCAATTTCTTCAGGCACTTGGAGGGTAGCAAAATCTACCTGAACATCTGAAGTATGTGAGATGTCTAGAGTGAGAGCTGAAATGGCCCTTTTGAACTGGCTGAGCTGAACTCAGGAAGTCGATGGACATATCTGTAGTTGTTGAACAACACATAGTGTCTGGCCATCTTGATTTCCTTTTGAATGAAGGGTGCCCAATTTTCTGGTGATACATCCTGAACACTCAGACAAGGTCAGGGAGTGGTCCCTTGGAGGAAATCTGGCAGATTTGGCAAGAATGAATTTCTTTAGGAGATCCTTGTAACCTTTGCCCCATTGATCTTCAGTTTTGGAGTGGGCAAGAGAGAAGATTTTGGACTTTTCAGATTTTGAAAGAGAAGTGTAGGGTAGAATGGTGTTCAAATGATCTGAAAGATTTTGAAAAGGAAGGTAATGATGGTGGCAAGAACAACTTTGGAAAGGTATTCCCTATACAGTGGGTTATGTTTGTTGTCCACTGTGAGAGAAAACCACAAAGGTGGGTATTGGGTTCAGAGGAAAGGGAGGAAGTAGAAGTGAGTTTCCTCTTCTTGGGGGCAGGACTAGAAGGGTCTGCCCTGTGAATATGCTCCCAACCTTCAGCACAGACCTGAGAATGCCTTCCTAAACTCATCCTTTATCTTTTCCATAAAGGGAGAGTTAAGTTGGGCTCTTTCAGGTATGATAGTGATGAAAGAGGGTGGAGGAGTAGGATGAAGAAAAGAATGTGATGTAGTAGGGAGGTCATCAACTGGTCCAAGGGAGGGACCAGAGGAGGAGGAGGAGGCTCCAGCTGAGGATGCTGGAGGGACCCCAAGGATAGGAGAAGGAGAAGGAAATTGTATAGAGGAGGAAGGAGATGAGGTGGAATGAGGAGGAAATGGAGTAGGAGAAGAAATTGGTCTGGATTGAGGCCTTTTTGAATGTTTGGGGAGCAGGAGGAGCTGTAGAAGCTGAGGGTGGAGTTGGAGGGATAGGTGTGTGAGAGGGAGAAGAGGGAGCTGGGGGCTTGGGTGCCAAGGATTCGTCTGTCTCTTTCTGCACAGACTCACTCTCCAATGGCCTGACCCTTGCTCAGCTGGCCCTGGAGGCCCTTTAACCTGATCATCCGGCCCAGATGGCCCTTCAACATTCACTGTTGCCTCTGCTGGTGCTGCTGCTGCTTCTGGCCCTGTTGGCCTGCTCTTTGTGTTGTTGCTGCTTCTGGTGCGGCCCTGATGTCCCAGACACATTTTCTCGGGCTCCTGAGCGCTTGAGGAGGAGGAGCTTGAACTCCAACTGCCTTATAATATCCGAGAGCATGCCTTTCATGCTACTCATCTCCTATTAAACCATTCATAGCATTTCTGATTTGAGCTAACTCTTTGTTGGCTGAAGCTTGGCTCAGAATATAGAATTTACATCTGACTGGAGAGAACATAATAGTCACCTTGCAAATTCAGCCTTTCAATCACTGGCTTCAAATTTATAACAATTTTCTGTTTGACCTGCCTCTCAAAAGGTGTATCAGCCAGGAGAGGAACTTCAGAGGCAACTTCTTTTCCTTTCTTCATGCCTTCTTTTGCTGAGGAGGTTGATCATCATCTGAGCTCGAAGAGCTTGCAGTCTCCCCTTCTCTGTCATCCAAAATTGGAGAATCTCTATGCCTTTCCTCCTGACCATCAACAACAGGAGTTGCTTCACTGAACCTTCTTTTGATAGCTCCCCTCAATAGGAGCATCTTCTTCATTTGATACTTGCTCCCCCTGAATGGGGCATCCGCCATCACAGAGTCACCCTAAGCAGCTGGGTGCTCTAGATCTACTGGAATATCTTCCATTGGTACATCAATGTGGCCTGATGCCACTGCCTCTTCAGCAACTCTGCCACTATTTTGGAGTACTAGTGGTGGAAGGGATCGAATCAATAATATCTGAGAGAATAGATGCAACGACAGTTGAGGGTAGTGGGTCCTCAAGGATAATATCCTCTGGGAGAATATCCTCAATTCTCCTCTCTGCAAAATTAGAGCTAATTCTTCTGGAAATTCTGAAGCTGCTACTGATACTCTTTCTTCTTCTACTGCAATTTCAGGCTGAACTTCTGATATAAAGGGGCCTGATGATTCTGCTGCTCCAACTGCTGGAACTAAAACTGACTCCACTGGCAATTCTTAATCATAGCCTCTGATCCCATTTCCTGATGAACAACTGAGGCGTCGTCAATGATGGCTTCGCCTTCAGCAACTGAAGCCTTAACCAGACACCATTTTCCTTAGAGAAGCCACTCTTCTTCAGGTTCCTAGACTTGATTGCTTGGCCCATTTTCTCTACAACTGCCCCAGAAAGATCAACACCGAGTGTTTGAAGATCTTGGTAAGTAGGTGGGCATAAGGCAGGGACACATTTAACTTGCTCTTGGTGTCCCAAATCTGATCTCTGGCAAATTTCATTCTTTCCATCATCACTGCGGCCATATTTATCTCCTTATTTTGAATGGCCCAGTACATCATGTCAGAGTCGGCCTTTGTGCAAGATGAAAATGTTGCACTTCTGGGAACTAAGATTTGACAAATAATAAAATGAAGGAGGTGGTTGAAAGAAGTTAGTTGATTTATATCAAGCTTGTCATCCCTTAGCTTGAAGCCCGGCCCTACAATTCCCAAACCTTTCACTTGGGCGTCCACAGTGTGAACCCCACTAAACCCGGAAGTCTTCACATCAAACAACATCTTCAGCAACTCAGGGTCTATTCTAATCAGGGTTCCCTTTACTGAAGAAACTAGGGACCCATCTTCCTCTGTTCTCAAACAAACGAAGAATGCTTTTACCAGATCCGGATAACTAACCTCGAAAAGGTGGTAACTCCCATCCACTGCATCTGATTGATCAATTCTACACGCTGCTCATTCCATTTTTCCTCAGATTAGCAACATCGACTTCTTATTGCCACAGAGCTTCGTCTTCACAAAGGTAAACCTCTCCTGCTGCTCAGGAGTGAGAAACTTGACGCTGTAGCCACCCAAACTGCCGGCGATGACTGGTGCGGCATGGATTCAGGTGGGAAAGTCTCTGGAGGGTTGAAACGGAAGGAGAAGAGAAGGAATCCTCAAGAAATTTTGTGGGAAGGAGGAGGAAGGTTCAAATTTGCAGAGGGTTGAGGTATGAGTTGTTAGGGCATCGGCTCATGTGACAGGATGAAATGGGGAAAAGGTAGACGATGAGATACGAATCGTTCTGTCATTGATTTTATGAATAAATAAATGCACTGGGGAAAGTGAGGCGCCAAAAGGCTGCAGAAGAAGACAAAAGAGTTTGACTATTCAAACCGACTTCAATGAGAGAGCGGTTACAAAGGATAATTGAATTTCTTTTGCTTAAAGCCATGGAGGGAAAAAGTTACTTAATTCTGAAATTAATGTGCCAGTTTTAAACAAAAACTTTTTCACAAATTGCACATGCCTAATTCCCTTCTAAGAGATGTGAATCTCTCCTTGGGTAAGGCTTTTGTGAAAATGTCTGCTAACTGACCATTTGAATCAATAAAAGATATTTCAATATTACCTTTACTACATGGTCGTGAATAAAATGATATCTAACCTCAATATGCTTGGTCCTTGAATGTTGAACTGGATTCTTGGTGAGATTAATGGCACTGGTGTTGTCACACAACAGTGGGATAGATTTGATGTTTAATCCGAAATCTTCAAGTTGTTGCTTTATCCATAAGAGTTGTGTGCAGCAACCTCCAGCAGTTACGTACTCAGCTTCAGCTGTAGATAGTGCCACTGAATTTTGTTTCTTTGAAGACCAAGATATCAAACATCCTGCAAGAAATTGACAACAACCACTGGTGCTTTTTCTATCTAATTTGCATCCAGCATAGTCAGCATCAGAATAACCTACTAAGTTAATTTCACAATTTTGGATACCACAGACCTAAGTCATGAGTTCTTGCTAAATATCTAAATATTCTTTTCACAGAAATTAAATGTGATTCTCTAGGATCGGCCTGATACCTAGCACACATGCATACACTAAATAAATATTGGGTCTACTAGCTGTTAAGTAAAGTAAGGATCCAATCATACCTCTGTAGATCTTTTGATCTACTTTCTTACCATCTTTATCACTGTCCATCTTGTTGATGTACTCATTGGTGTTGACAGTGGCTTGGTATTTTCGAATCCAAATTTTTTAAGAGTTCTTTTGTGTACTTTGCTTGACAGATGTGAGTTCCTTCCTTTCCTGTTTGATTTGTAATCCAAGGAAATAATTAAGTTCTCCCATCATGCTCATTTCAAATTCTCTCTGCATCAACTTTTCAAAGTACTTGCAAAGGGATTCATCAGTAGAACCAAAAATAATATCATACATAAATTTGAACCAGTAGAATGTTTCGACCTTCGACTTTATGAAAAGAGTACTATCTACTTGACCTCTACTGAAACCATGGTTTAAAAGAAAGGAACTAAGCCTTTCATACCAGGCTCTAGGTGCTTGTTTTAAACCATATAATGCTTTGTGTAATTTGAAAACGTGATCCAGAAAATCAGTATCATCAAAACCTGGAGGTTGTTCTACATAGACTTCCTCCTTAATAAAACCATTCAAGAATGCAGACTTAACATCCATTTGAAATAATTTCAAATCTAATGTGGATGCATATGCAAGCAGAATTCTAATAGCCTCAAGTCTAGCTACAGGTGCATAGGTTTCATCGAAATCTATACCTTCCTCTTGTGAATAGCCTTGAGCTACCAATCTGGCCTTGTTTCTTAGAATCACACCAGTTTCATTCAGTTTATTTCTGAACACCCATTTGTCGCCAATGACCTGGGGTCTGATGGTCTAGGAACAAGTGACCATACTTGATTTCTCTTGAATTGATTTAATTCATCTTGCATGGCTAATATCCAAGATTCATCACAAAGAGCTTCATTGACTGTCCTCGGCTCTATTTGAGAAACAAATGCTAGGTAATCACAGGGAATTACATTACCTCTTGTTCTTACCCCTACAGATGGATCACCAATAATATTTTCGAGTGGGTGATCTTTCTTGTGTCTCCATTCCTTTGGAAGATTTTCATGTGAAATTTCCTTTTGTTGCATGTCTTCCAGAGGTGGATCATCCTTGTCCTCAATAGATGATTCTTTAGTTTCTTGGATAGCTCATCTGTATCATCATTTTCACTATCTTCTTCCTTCTCAAGAAGGTTAGTTTCATCAAAAATAATATGTACAGACTGTTCAATTAATAAAGTGCGTTTATTAAATACTCTATAGCCTTTGGTTTAGAGGTGTACCCCATGAAGATGCCTTCATCTGATTTGGCATCCAGCTTACCAATGTCCCTTTTTCCATTGTTGTGGATGAAACAAGGACATCCAAAGTCCTGAAGTGGCTGATCTTTGGCTTCTTCCCTTTGAACAGTTCATATGCAGTCTTCTTCAGGATTGGCCTGATCATTACTCGGTTGATAATGTAGCTTGCTGTGTTGACTGCTTCAGCCCAGAAGTATCTTGGCAGATCATATTCTGAGAGCATAGTTCTTGCCATATCCAATAGGGTTCTATTCTTTCTCTCAGCGATACAGTTTTTCTGTGGTGTTCTTGGTGCTGAGAAATTATGCTCAATTCCTGATCATCACAGAATCTAGCAAACTTTTCATTCTGAAATTCACCACCATGATCTGATCGGATAGCCACAATGCTAACTTCTGATCTTTCTGGACTTTCTTGCTGAAACTGACAAAATTTTCAAAGTGTCATCTTTATGCTCTAGGAATGATACCCAAGTGAATCTTGAGTAGTCATCGACTATGACAAATCCAAAGTTCTTTCCTCCAAGATTGGTAGTCCTCATTGGCCCAAATAGATCCATATGAAGGAGCTCTAGGGTTTTGAGGTGGTCACCACCGTCTTTGACTTGAAGGAGCTCTTGGTGTTCTTTCCCTTAGCACAAGGTCTACAGACACCATCCATTTTTGCACTGACCTTAGGTAGACCTTCCACAAGATTCTTCTTCAGCAATTTTCTCATGCCATCTATATTGCAATGACATAGTCGTCTGTGCCATAATTCAGTAGATTTATCCTTATTTGCTGCCAGACAGACGTCTTGTTCCTTGAGTTCCTCAAGATAGAGCACATACAAATTCTTTTCTCTATTAGCTTCTAAGATGACTGCTCCATCCTTCAGTATGCTGCACTTTGACTCTTGAAACTTGATCTGATGGCCTCTGTCACACAGCTGGCTGATGCTAATAAGGTTGTGTTTCAATCCCTTGACTAATAACACATCTTCTATGACTGTTTTTCCTTTGTTTTCACAGAGCACTGCCTATCACTTCCTTTCCCATTATCTCCATAAGTGACTGTTCCTTCTTCAGCTTGGAGATGAGAGAATAACTTCTAGTTTCCTGACATGTGCCTTGAGCACCCACTATCTAAATACCATTTGGATGCTCGAGTTAACCTGAAATAAAAACATCAATTTTTAGGTACCCAAATTATTTTGGGTCCTGATGGGTTAGTGTCATTCATTTTACCTTTTATTATCCATTTCTTATGTCTGTTGGGCATGTCGTCGTTATATGTCCTAACTTGTTGCAGTGACTAAACAGGATAATTTGGTTACTTTTCTATATATTTGAAATCAGCTTTGTATGCTATATCTTGTTCAGGTACAAATTTGGTGTTGATATGTTTTAGGATAAACTATGGTTTCCTCATTATCTGGGGGTGTATATCCTAATCCATTTTCTCTTACCTGATCTTCTAGCACCTTTTAATATGAGGGAGTTTTTACCATTGATGAATTTTTCTAATGTGCTAGATAACTGTATATTTTCTTCTGTTAGTGTTTTGATTTCAGTTCTTAGTTCATCTACATTTCCTATTTTCAAGTTCAATTATTTGTTCATTCTTAGCTTTTAAGTCTTCACATAACAGTTCATTCTTCTTTTAAGTTCAGTTATTTGACTTTCTAATTGATCATTTTCTGATTTTAGATCTGAGTTTGTATTTCTATACAAACTATGTTTTTCTTGCTTACTTTTAATAGTTTGGTTACTATTTATATTTTTCATATAGTTCGTTGAAAGCCTCTCTAAACTATCGGAATCTGAACCATTGCATGAATCAAAAGAAGAGTCAGAGGTTACCTTTTCTTCAGTATTAGCCATGAAGGCCAAGTTGGCTTCTTCTTCATCGCTGCAGGAGCTTGACTCACTGTCTGAGTCGCTACTGTTTTCCATGCTGCTGCCATCGCCTTCTTTTTGTACTTTTGAACTTCTTGGAGCTGTCTTTCTTCCTGAACTCCAGCTTCTTAATTTTGGACAGTCAGCTTTAATGTGTCCAGGCTTTTTACACTCATAGCAGATGGGTTCTGCTTTCTTCATCTCTTTTCCATCTGGCTTCTTGAAGTCCTTATTCCTTTTGAATTGCCTTCTACCTGATTGGAACTTCTTCTTCTTAGCCAAAATCCGCTGCAATCTTTTAGATAGTTTGCTTCCTCATTCTCGCTGTCTGCATTACTTTCACTCTCAACTGAACTTGCTTCTGGTGAATCTTCTTCAGCTTTTAAGGCGTTGGAGTGCTTCTTTCTGCTAGATGATTCTCCCAGCCTTTCCATGTTGATCTCATGGGCCATGAGGAACCCAATGAGCTTTTCTACTGACATTCTCTTCAGGTCATTAGCTTCTCCTATTACTGTGACCTTTGGGGTCCATGAGGACGGTAAGGATCTAAGTATTTTTCTCACCATGTCTCCAATCTCATAAGTTTTCCCCAGACCAGCTAGTCCATTTGTGATGTCAGTGAACCGGCTGAACATTTGAGTTATGGATTCACCTGATTGCATATGAAATCTCTCATACTGAGTGACAAGAATGTCGATTCTTGTTTCCTTTACCTTGTCTGTGCCTTCATATGTGATCCTGAGCTTTTCCCACATTTCCATTGAGGATTTGCAGGCAGAAACTCTGTTGAACTCCTTCTTACTTAGAGCACAGCATAATGCTCTTTGCTTTGCAATTCAAGGAGATCTTCTTTCTGTCATCATCTGTCCATTGAGCTTTTTCATTTGTGACTACCAGATCACCTTCTTCTACTATGAACCAAATTTGATAGTCGTGGCTTTGTAGAAAGTATTCCATTCTGGTCTTCCAGTAAGGATAATCTTCACCATCGACGAGAGGGGGTCGGTTGACAGACTGACCTTCAATGTTGCCTTGGGCTGCCATGGATCTTTACTCTTCAGATCGTTGGATCCTTTCTTTGTCGAAGAGACTGCTCTGATACCACTTGTTGCCCAGTTGACGAGCCCAGAGGGGGGGGGGGGGGTGAATGGTCTTTTAAAATTAATCTACAAGATACCTGTAACTAAAAATATTCACACAAACGTTCTTCGAAGGAGGTTATGACTGTTAGTTAAATATCAAACACACAAAGAAGACAATCACACAACACAAGAATTATCCTGGTTCGGACCTCCTCTCCTTAGGAGTGCTACGTCCAGTCCCTGAGCAACAACTCAGGATTTCACTAACTAGGGTACAGTCCCCCTAAGGACGCAACAACACCCAGCTCGCTGGTCTTCCTTCACACCCGAAGGAAACCAACACCCTGGATACCTCACCAGGTCTTCCTTCATAACCGAAGGGAACTACACCCTGGATACCACCAGGACTTCCTTCACACCCGAAGGGAACAACAACTCAAGAGAATTGAATGAAATCAAGCCCCTAGATCAAGCTTTTAACAAGCCAAGATCTGAAGCAACTAGCACTGAGAGAAGAATCTAAACAAGGCACACTCTCAGAACTACACGGGCTCTCTTAGAAATCTATTACAGCACAGAGAGCAAAAGAGCTGAAGGTGATGAGAAAGTGATTCTTGGCTCTGGACTCCTTCAGAAGAATTTGAATGCTAGAACAGCATCGTTATTTCTTCTATTCTTCTCTGACTTGATTTATATCTTCAATTTGAAATAGTCCCGTTGAAGTAACCGTTGTCTCTTGGATTGATATCGTTAGACTGTTTGTCATTTGGAAGCTTCAACTATCTTTTATCCATTTGAGCACGCAACGAGATAGGGTCTTCTGACGTCTGGGTCCAACCTTGTATGATAGAAAGTCTTCAGGACCTTGCACACATTAACTGCTAGACAACTTAAACTGTCTCTTGTTGTCAGTATACGTTGATGTGAGTATTCACTAGAATAGCAATCCCAAATAGTTTGTTTTAAAAGATGTACAGAGTAAGCACAATAATGGACGATATTGTCTGCATGCATGCAGAGATACGTTCAGAACTCATAAATGCAGGAGTGACAGATAGATATATGCGTGACTTTGACTAGTCAATGCTTCAAGAGATAAGATAAAATCAAGTTGATATAAACTGTAAAGTCGATGTCTATATGACTTATGAAATCGTTATGAATACTAGCAAGTCATTATAGAGAGCGAATCGTTATGAACACTTATCAAGGCGTATGACTCTAAAGAAATCGTTGCGCAAAGCAAATCGTTGTGAGCGCTTAAAGAAATCTTTGTGCAAAGCAAATCGTTATGAGCGCGCAAGTCATTACGAGTTCTAAAGAAATCGTTATGGTACTTATGAAATCGTACAACAAAGTCGTTACGAGTTCTAAAGAATCGTTACGGTAACTTATGAATCGTTACGACAGTAAGTCGTTGTGAGTTCTAAAGAAATCGTTACGGTAACTTATGAAATCGTTACAACAAGCAAGTCGTTGCGAGTTCTAAAGAAATCGTTACGGTAACTTATGAATCGTTACGACAGGCAAGTCGTTGCGAGTTGTAAAGAAATCGTTTGAACTTATAGAATCGTTGTAGCGAGCAAGTCGTTACGAGTTCTAAAGAATCGTTGCGATAACTTATAGAGTAGTTATGACAAGCAAGTCGTTGCGCTTTCTAAAGAAATCGTTTTGTTAACTTATAGAGTCGTTATGACAGGCAAGTCGTTGCGCTTTCTAAAGAAATCGTTGCGATAACTTATAGAGTCGTTATGACAGGAAAGTCGTTGCGCTTTCTAAAGAATCGTTGCGATAACTTATAGAGTCGTTATGACAAGCAAGTCATTGCGCTTTCTAAAGAAATCGTTGCGATAACTTATAGAGTCGTTATGACAGGCAAGTCGTTGCGCTTTCTAAAGAAATCGTTGCGATAACTTATAGAGTCGTTATGACATCGACTTGATTGAAACAACATGACTTTCGGTCTTATAAGGAAATCGTTATGAATTTCAACAGAAATCGATATGGACTTAGAGAAATATCATGTTGAAAAGATTTAAAGCTTCAGAGAAGTAATGCATACTTTATTGGCTTGATTGACCTTGGTATTTTCCTGTACTTTAAGACTTATGAAATATTCATTAGATATTATTTATAAAAACTAGTTTAGATTTGTTAATCACCAAAATACATTAAAATTACATGGGGACAGACTGATCATCAGGACCAAGGACCAAATTGCCAAGGGGACACTCAACTGGAGCGCCCTCAACATGATGCAATGTGCAGTCTACCCCAAGGAATTTCGAGGGTCTCCATGTGAACATCTGCAAAAGAGATGTGGGACAAGCTCGAATTGATTTGAAGACACGTCTCAGGTAAGGGAATCCAAGGTAAGTATGCTTGTCTCTGAATATGAGATGTTTAGGATGAACAACGATGAAACCATCTCAAACATGTTTGCTAGGTTCATGTTGATAATAAATGGATTGAAAGGTCTTAAAAAGGAATACTCAGAGAGTGACTTGGTGAGGAAGATACTTCGGTCTCTTCCATCCTCATGGAACACCAAAGCCACTGTCATTGAGGATTCTAAAGACCTCTCAACAATGAAACTGGATGAACTGATTGGATCTCTGATGATGTATGAGATAAATGTCAAGAGAAAGGAAACTGAGGAGAACCTAAGAAAAATGATTGCTTTAAAAGCTTCTAAGAAAAACTCCTCAGGGTCCAAAAAGGATGCCATTCAGGAAAGTGATGTGTATGAATCGTCTAGTGAGAGTGAAAATGACGAAATGGCCATGCTCACTAGGCAATTCAAAATGTTTCTGAAATTTAAAAGGAGAGGTTCAGGTAACTCCAAAACTTTCCAGAAGAAAGACTTCTCAAAAAGATTTGATTCCACTAACAAAAATTCTGATGTTGTTGTTATGAGTGCAAGAAGAAGCAGGGCACGTGAGAGGAGAGTGCCCCGAGCTCAAAAAAAAACTGAAGAAAGACAAATTCACCTTTAAGAAAGCCAAGGCAATGATGGCCACTTGGAGTGATGATGATGAAGACGAGAACAGTCAAGCTACCTTGGGAGATGAGGAAATTCAGTGTCTCATGGCACGAAGTGATGACTCCAACGAGGTAAACTCTTCCTTTGAAACTTATACTGTTGATGAATGGGAAGAGGCTTACACTGTCTTATTTGAAAAATTCTGTGAATTTAAGTCTGAAAACAAAGCACTCAAGAAGAAAATCAATTCCTTGTTCATGAAACTAACAATAATGAACAGATTCAATCTTTGAATAAGGAAATTGAAATGATGAAAATGATGAACAAACACACAGGAGGAAATGGATAGCATGAAACTTAACTCCAGGAAGTTCAAAAGGATAAGATGATCTAATGAACTCCTTTGAGTCTCTTCAAAGTGAGCATGAAAAGCTAAAGGAAAAATTGGAAAGAGCTGAAACTGAGATGAAAGGAAAATCTGAAGCCCTTACTTCCATGGTAAAGGGAAAACAAAATCTAGATGTAATTTTAGGATCCAATGTTTTTGTTGCAAAGCATGGATTGGGTATCAACCAGTAAAATAAAAAGAAATTGGCAAAAATCTGTTAACCTCTTTCATTGATCCTAGTCATGTTCAAGCAAACAAAATCCTTCAAAGAACAAGAAAAATCAAATCAAGGGCTGTGGACAGGAAAAACTTCAAGCTCCCAAGCTAGACTCACAAGGCAACAAAAAGGAAAAATGCCTATGCATGGTCCAAAGAACATCAAGCCCACTGTTGTCAATAAACCATCATCATGCAATATCTGTAAAAATATTGGGCACAATGAAAAACAATGCTGGAACAATCCAAATAAACAAAAATTCAAACAAGTTTGGATTCGAAGCATTTACTGTTTGGCATGAATGATACAGTGGGTTGGGTTGAGTGTGAAAACAAGTCATTTCCCCTCATATTTTGATGATGACAAGCTGTGATTTTAATGCATACAAATTTGAACATGTAAAATACATCATCTGAATTACAATATTCAAAAAGCATGTTTCCAAGCACATTAATCATTTATATCATGATAGTACATTTGTCTAATGATTTATGTGTTTATTTTCTCAGGGACAAACATTTCTTGCAAAGGTAGTGTCGACACACCATCAATGGTGTCGACACAATGGTTCAGAACAAAGGCAGAAATGTGAAGAAAAGATCATCTAGTGTCGACACTAGTCCAGGGCAGGTCGACACTAGAGTCAGATTCCAGAGAAACAAGGCAACAGGCTTCAATCTCAGGTCGACACCAAAGGCAGGCAGGTCGACACTAGATGCCTCTCCCCGAAGGCCTGTTTTGCTGTCTGGGACAGCAGGTCGACACTGGATCATCTCAGGTCGACACTAGAGACCTCTCCCAGGGAATTGATTTGCCAGTCTGGGACAGTGTGTCTCGACACACTCCGGAATCTCTGTGACTTAAACTTTGTCCTGGACACGTGGCACCCTAGGGATCTGTGGAGGATAGCCTTGGATCGGTGCCCACGACCCCCAAGGGTACACTTGGACTATTAGGGTATAAATACCCTCCTATTGGGCATCCATTCCAGAAGAACCTTCTCAGAGCCTCCAGAAAACTGGTTGGCGGAAAGAAGAGTTCATCTCCCTGCTCTGCTTTCCTGGTGTTTCCTGAAGCCATTTCTCATCTGTTCAAGTATGAGAAGTGGAGATTGATCGTTGAAGAAGCATCTCAAGGAGGCAGAGCAAGTAGAAGCCGACTTTTGTGGAGAATTCAAGGAAGATCCTCAAGATCAGATTTGCAGAGCATCGTCCAGGAACTTCCAGAGATCAAAGCACTTCACAATTCGACCTTCTACAAGGGAGTACATCTGAAGAGAAAAGCTATCAATACAACTCTCATCTTCATTTTTCTCTTCTGAGTGATTCTGAGATTGTGCATGGGTTGTTGCATGAGTCTCATGAATTCACTCTTGTTGGACTAGATCTGTTGCTAGAGGATCTGAGTCTTGTGTTTTTCTAGCAAGTTGTTTGTGAGCCGTCGAGCTCAGTGGTTTTTGAGTCGTCGTACTCAAGGTGTATGTTGAGCAGTCTTGCTCATGGTCTAGAGTAGTCTTACTCTAGAGGTCGTGTGATTTGTAACTCAAGGGTTGGAGTTGTCAGGCTCCAGTGGGTGTGTTGTACCCAGGTTGGTTAGTGAATCCTCACTGTGTGAGGGTGGATGTAGGAATCACATGGTGTGATTTCCGAACCACCTAAAAATCTCTGTGCATTGATCTGATTGTGGTTTGAACTTATCCTTCGTTAGATGCATGCATAGGATCGTTTGAATTCATCTAATCAATCTGTTCACACACACTTCATTTGCACAACTCACTCAATTTATCTTCAGATCTGTGAAATCTGTTTTTCAATTCGCCTCTGATTCAAGAGTTGCTAAAATTGGTTAAGCTTCCGCATTAGTAGGCCTAGATCTATTCAACCCCCCCCCCCCCCTTCTAGATCTTGTCCTCATCTTTTATCGATCCTTCAATTGGTATCAGAGCGGGTTTACACCTGATCTGATTTGATCTGAGTGTTCTGTGTGATTTGTTTGCTTGCTTGTTTGATTGCTGAGTGTTTCCTTCTTTGCACCATCTGTTTAATTAAATAGATTCCAGAGGATTCATAGCTGAGGGTCATTCCATAAATAGGCCACCATTCTTTAATGGAACGACTATTCTTATTGGAAAAATAGAATGCAAGTTTTTTTAAGAGCCCAAATTATGAAATCTGGAAAGTAGTGGAGGTAGGACCCTATGAAAACTAGGGAGAGGAAGAAACCTGGACTAGGGAACAGATAAGAAGAGCTACATTGAATTACAGTGCCATGAATATGATTCAATGTGCTGTTCACCCCAAAGAGTACTCAAGAATCTCAATGTGCAAATCTGCCAAAGAGATGTGGGATAAACTTGAGTTACTCTATGAGGGAACATCTCAGGTTAAAGAAACAAAGGCTAACATACTTGTCTCTGAATATGAATTGTTCATGATGAATCTAATGAGACAATCTCTGAAATGTTTGCCAGGTTTATGATCATAGTCAATGGACTGAAGGCCTTAGGTAAGGACTATACTGATGCTGATTTGGTAAGGAAAATTTTACGTTCTCTCTCTTCAATTTGGCACACAAAAACCACTGTCATTGAAGATTCTAAGATCTGTCCAAAATCTCTTTGGATGAGTTGATAGGATCTTTAATGACATATGAAATCAATCTAAAGAGAAATGAAGAACATATAATCAAAACCAAGCCAGTAGCTCTAAAGGCCTCATCTAGTAACAAAGACAAGAGTCAGGATAAAACCAGTTCTGATGAGTCTGAGTCAAATGAGGATGAAATTGCCCTCATGACCAGGCAATTCAGAAAATTCTTGAAATATAGAAAAGGAAATTTCTGGCAAAAAGAATATTCATCAGGTAAAAGAAACACTTCCTTTTCTAATGCTAATTCTAACAAGAATAAAAAATCTGACGAAATTGTCATCTGCTACAGGTGCAACAAGCCAGGACATATGAAGGGAGAATGTCCTGAAAACAAGAAGGAGAAGCACAAAAAGATTCACAAATTCAAGAAGCCAAAGGCCATGGTAGCCACTTGGTCTGATGAAGACTCAAGTGAAAAGGAAGAAGAAGAAAAATCCTCAAGTTCTGATAGTGAGGAAATCTGCTTCATGGCGAATAGTTCTGATGGAAAGGTAAGTACATCTTTCGAAGACTTCTCAGTTGAAGATTGGCAAGATGCTTATGCAGAACTTGTTGAAAAATACACTGAAATGAGGAAAGAAAATAAGCATCTCAAAAGAAAATTGAAAGCATTTACCATAACCAATTCTCAAACAAAAGAATTTGTGAACTAGAAAATGAAGTAACAGAACTAATGAAGAAAAAGAAAATCTTCTGATTTGATTGATGAGCTTAAGCTAGCCTCTCAAAAGGCCACCCTTGAATTCAAAGAACTGTTTGGAAAGCTGGAAATGGAAAACCATGATAAACAACAAAAGGTTGAAGAAATAAAACCTTACAAAACCAGCTAAAAGAAAAGGATGAAGTTATTGAAACATTCACAAATAGTAAAGATAATCTGGAGCCTTGCTGGGAGCAAAAATGAAATCAATCTCTCATGGACTAGGATTTGATCAACAAAAACCTAAGAAGACAAATCTGGTGAGAAGAAGGATAAAGCACCATTAATTAAATTTGTCAAAGGTCCTAGTCTTGAGAACACAGAAATCAAACAAACCTCAAGCAAAACACCAAAAAGTCCAAAAACTCAGAAACAAAGCAAGTCAACTAGGTCGACACAGCCACCTGACAGGTCGGCTTGCTCAACATCACCAAGACAAAACCAAAAATAAAAAATTCAAATAAAAACTTGAAAAATAAGAAAAAGTCAAAGGAAGTCATTCATGAAAAACCTTGGACTTCCAAGACAAGATATCAAGCTGATTGGAACCAATGGCATTACAACCCATGTTGGTATCATCCCCAATTCTCTATCCAAATTTCTGATGTACCAACAAAATCCTTGGATTCCACCTCCTCATCTAAACTCTCATGTTCAAATGAAAACTTCCCCTCCTACCAAAAATAAAAACACTGGTTTTCATTCCTAAGGAAAGAAGAAATTGAAAAAGACAAAGAACACCACTGTAATAAAACAAAAATAAAAAACAAATCAAATTTGGGTGAGAAAAGATTTGATAAAAATGTCCAAACATTCTGATGGTCCCAACACTGTTTGGGTACCAAAATCTTCTCTCTATTGATTGATTTTGCAGGAAGGTCGTGCACCCAATTCAAATGTGTGGTTCCTTGACAGTGGGTGTTCACGACACATGACTGAAGATAGAGCCAAATTTTCATTCCTGATTAAGAAGCTCCGTTCAGTAACATTTGGAGGTAAAAATAAAGGAAAGATCATTGGATCTGGAAAGGTTGGTCAAACTTCCTCAAACTCTGTTTATAATGTTTTATTAGTTGATGGTCTTGATTACAATCTGCTAAGTATTAGCCAATATGTGACAAAGGTCACAAAGTTGTGTTTGAATCCAATTTCTGTAAGATCATTGATTCATCAACTGATAAAAAAAATTTTTGTGGAAAAAGGGAAAACAATGTTTACATGATCGACCTTAATAAAAACTTTTCTGAAAATCTTTGCTTTGTGCTAATAAAGATGAAATTGCATGGACTTGGCACAAAAGACTTGGCCATGCAAGTTTCAGAACACTGAATAATTGTTAAGGCTGAACTTGGTTAAGGGTCTTCCTGAATCTTTCTCTAACATTGAAAATCAAGTTTGTGGGATCTGTGCCCAAGGAAACAAACCAGGAAATCTTTTAAGACCTTCAATGAGGTACTCACATCTAGGCCACTAGAACTACTTCACATGGACCTTTTTGGCCCAACAAGAGTTCTAAGTCTAAGTGGCAAGAGATATGGTTTGTAATCATTGATGATTTTACCAGATTTACTTGGTTATCTTCTTGTCCCACAAAAGTGATACTTGCCTTGAGTTCAGGAAATTCTGTACCACTGCCCTAACAAACTTTTCATATAAAATCAAAAATATTTTGACTGATCATGGGGGAGAATTTGAAAACCAATCCTTTTCTGATTTATGTGCTGAACTTCAAATATTTCACAAGTTTTCTTCACCAAGAACTCCAGAACAAAATGGAGTTGTGGAAAGAAAAAATAGAACTCTTGTGGAAATGGCTAGATCCATGCTCTTAGAAAGCAATTTGCCCAAATCCTTCTGGGCTGAAGCTGTAAACACAGCAAATCACATTCTGAATAGAGCTTTGATCAGACCAAAAATCAGAAAACCCCCTATGAATTATTGAAAAACAAAAAGCCAATGTTTCTTACTTCAAAATCTTTGGGTGCAAATGTTATGTACACAACAATAATAAAGAAAATCTTGACAAGTTTGATGCTAGAGTCAGGAAGCCATCTTCCTTGGTTATTCAAAGTGTCAAGAGCTTTCAGAGTGTACATTCTAAAAACAAAAATGTTGAAGAATCTCCACATATTATTTTGATGAAAATTCCTTTTCAACTAACAGTTCTAAATCTTGCAGGGAAAGACAGTGAAGAGGATGATTTATTGTGGACTCTTCACCAACTGTTGAGGAGCTTGAAGACATTGGTGAGAACTTGAACATCAATTCACCATCTTCAAGTGGATCAGGTAACATTGCTCCAGATTTAAGTACCCCTCAACAGGTAATTTCTGAACATCGAATTTTGAGAGATCACCCATTAGATAATGTTGTTGGCAATTTGCATGATAGAGTTAGGACTAGATCTTCATTCTTGCATGCTATTGAAGAAGACCCACTACTCTAATTTCCCAATTGAACCAAAGTCAATTGATGAAGCTTTATCAAGTTCTGATTGGATTAATGCCATGCATGATGAACTTCATCAATTTGAAAGAAATCAAGTATGGAATTAGTACCTAGACCTAGTGACCAAACATCATTGGCACTAGATGGTTTTCAGAAATAAGTTGAATGAGATGGTCAAGTCATAAGAAATAAAGCTAGGCTAGTTGCAAAGGGTACAATCAAGAGTTTGGAATTGACTTTGAAGAATCATATGCCCCTGTAGCTAGACTAGAAGCAGTTAGGATTTTCCTTGCTTTTGCATCCTCCATGAAATTCAAAGTTTATCAAATGGATGTTAAAAGTGCATTTTTAAATGGATATATCAAGGAAAATATTTTTGTTGAACAACCTCCTGGATTGAAAATGAAAACATCATAACCATGTTTTCAAGCTTCATAAGGCTCTCTATGGTCTTAAACAAGCTCCAAGAGCTTGGTATGACCGTTTGAGTTCTTTTTACTTGAAAAAGGATATTCTAGAGGAAATGTTGATCAAACATTGTTCACAAAAACTAAATAATCAAATAATTGCAGTCCAAATTTATGTTGATGACATAATATTTGGATCAACCAATAAAGGCCTGTGTATGAATTTTCCAATCAAATGAAAAATGAATTTGAAATGAGTTTAATGGGAGATCTAAAGTTTTTCTTGGGATTGCAGGTTAACCAAACACATGAGGGGATCTTCATCAGTCAAACCAAATATGTCAAAGAACTTCTGAAAAGGTTTGACTTTCAGAACCTCAAGCATTCAAACACACCAATTGCCATTAATGCTAAGCTAGAAGAAGACTCAAATGGTAAGTCAGTAGACCCAAAGACCTACAGAGGTATGATTGGTTCTCTACTTTATCTTACAACTTCTAGACCTGATATTCAGTTTAGTGTGTGTTTGTGTGCTAGATTTCAATCAAATCCTAAAGAAAGTCACATGTTAGCTGTTAAAAGAATTTTCAAATATCTTGTTGGAACATGTGATTTAGGAATTTGGTATCCTGCTAATTGCAAGTTAGATTTGATTGCCTATTGTGATGCTGATTATGCTGGTTGTAAATTAGATAGAAAAAGCACAAGTGGCTTGTGTTTATACTTAGGTGGGTGCCTAATTTCTTGGGCTTCTAAGAAGCAACATTCAGTTGCTCTGTCAACTGCAGAGGCTGAGTATGTTGCTGCTGGTAGGTGTGGAACCCAATTCTTTGGGTGAAACATCAACTTCTTGATTATAACAAGACTTAGGTTGTGTTCCATTCTATGTGATAACACAAGTGCAATAAATCTGTCTAAAAACCCCATTCAGCATTCCAGAACCAAGCATATTGAAATTAGGCATCATTTCTTGAGAGATGAGGTAGCAAAGAAATCCTTTGAACTCCACTTCATAGAAACTGAAAAACAATTGCTGACATCTTCACAAAACCCCTTCCTGACAGTAGATTCTCATCTTTAAGGAGAGAACTTGGTCTTTGTAAATGTCCTTTAGGATTGGGTTGAGTGTTAGGCATCTTCTGAGGGGGAGTTCTTTGCATCATCATATTCATTTGCTTCCTTGATTCATACTGATCATATCTCTCTCCATTTCACTTCTATTTCTTTTTGACAATGAACTCTTCAACTCACATGTGTTGAACTTCTTGGTATATCAAATGGTGATTTGAAGAAGGACAAGTTCTGCTTGTCTGGACACTTTCACTATGCGAGAGTATATGTCTCCGCCAAGTACCAGAAATGAAAATGCAATTGTTGAGGGGGAGTTTTTGTTGCTCAAAGAGAATTATTTCTGATTTCAAAAACTTGCATATCTTATTCTGATGAAAAGTGTTGAAATCCTCATCTCAGGGGGAGCTAAAAATTCACAAGTCATATCTTTTGAAAAAATCAAAATCTTTTCTTGCATTACATCAATTTCCTTGCATGATGTCCTCATTCAGGTGTCTAGAGTCTCAAAATGATCCTTTGAGTGATCTACTATATTCATTTGTCAACTCTCACCTATATTCTTCAAAACTATAGAAATTCAGATTTCTTTCAAAGACTGAAGGATTTGTGTGCCTTGAATCTAAACATGTTTTTGTTTGCAATTGATGTTGGATATAGATGATGTCTTTTTTGTCAAAAATCTCCAAAATTTGTCAATTCAACAGAGCAATGGCACATGTGCTGAGAAACTGCACACCTTCACAATGAATGAAGTGCCATGTATGTCATGAAGCACTAATGCTATCTCTGTTCAAAGGGGTTCAAAATAAAAAATAATGAAAAGCAAAATAAATATGTCATATTCCTTTTTGATGATGACTGAGTAACTGGAAATATTGGCGTCTAAAAAACGTATATTTTCATGTCAAAAGGTCATCATTTACCCCTTTGAGACTTGATAATGGATAAATCTTTAGTATCCAGGGACTATAGTGTGTGAAACATTAGTCTTGAGTGAACAAGATGTATCTCATTTGATAGTTTGTTTTCAAAAACAAAATGTGTATATCATTGGAGAATTATTTTAAAAGAATCATTCTTATCCATCATCATTGTCTTAAAAGGTTGTTTATTTTCAACACACTTGATTTTAGTCTAAAAGATTTTTTTTTATTTCTTTGGACTTGAAGAATATGGTAGTGTGTAGTTGATTTATTAAATGTATTATATCCCTCAAATCATCATTTTAATGACTCAAGTCACTGAATGCTCATATCCTGTTGGATATTGTGTAAAACTTGAATTGTGTTGAATTTTTGCAAAATTTAACAAATGAATTTTTTAGTCTCTTAAATATCCTTGAAATGATTATTCCACCCATTGCTTATCATTATAAAGATGTCCCAAAGCTCACTAATTTTTCCCACACTCAAATCTTAATTTTTTCATCAGGCCAGGTCGACACTACTCCATCTAGTGTCGACACACTTTCACTCAGGTCGACACTCACCTCCTCTAGTGTCGACACTGACCCCCCTGCCAGACTCTTTTTCGCCGTGGGCGCCGGTTAAGGATTTGATGTACCCTGCGGGGTAGCATACCTAAAACCCCCTTTTTCTTCTCCAGGTCGACCCGACGGTCGTCTTCTTCCTGGAATCCGGCAGGTTTTTGAATCCATCTCCACCTCTACCCTCCTCCATCCCTTCCCTATTCTCTTCTCTCATTCCTCTCTCCATCGTCCCCTATTTTCTATTCCATGGCACCCAAGCAAGTCCCTCGCCGTGGAGCAAAGTCAAGGGCTACGGCAAGGCCCAATCCGGCGGATGATGATCCTCCTACTGAAAGGAACCAAGAGGCGCCATGACCCTGCAGAGCAGCCAGGGTCTCCCTCTGCATCCCCATCACCTGCTAAGAGAGGTAGGGCTTCATCTTCGGGCGAGGTAGAGGGTCTGCCTACCCTAGGAGGAAAATTCTAGATTCCTCTCCTGAAGTTTCTAAGCATCATCCTCATCCTCATCATCTTCAGAGTCTTCCCACCTTCTAAGAGAACTCCCTCCAAACCACTAGTGCGGGAAGATAATTTTGAAACCCAGAGCAGTGGAGTTAGAAGATAGTGAATGATTGCTGCCTTTCCTGAAGTCCTAAATTTCTTCAAATTTCAGTCTTGGCAACCCTTTATCTTAGAGTTTCGCATCATCTACCCTAGACTTGTCCAGGAGTTCTACATGCATTTGGAATGCACAGATGAGGGCTACAAGTCAAAAGTCAAAGGGATTGCAATTGATATGCCTACAGACATAGCAGCCACCATATTCAAAATTCCAGATGAAGGAGCAGACTACCATAATTTTGAGTTCAATCTTCATGAAGCATATACCATTTTGACTGGATTGCAGGCAGATGAGACTGATCTCAAGCAAACCCATGTCACCAAATTTAACACCAACACCTTTCCTCCAGTGTTGAGGCTTACCCATCACATCCTCACCACTATCATACACCTCAAGGTGGTGGGAGAGACAGACTCACAGACATCCAAAGGTTTGTGCTATTCTGTATGAGCAAGGACATAAAGATCAACCTTCATGTAATTATGTACCAGATCATGTCAGAGACCACTAGGTAGATTTGCATAGATCACTTCCTTATGCAGCCCATTTGACTCAAGTCTTCAAACACTTTGGTGTGTCTCTTGAGAATGAGAAGTCTGAGAAAATTCCTAAGTCCAATATTTATTGCTTTAAGCATGTTCAAAAGTTTATGGGCTTTAGGATTGTGGGTGATCAAGTTAGGAGAGGGCCAGCTGCTGTAGAGGCCCCTGTGATTCAAGAGGATCAGCCTCCAGTGCATGAGGATCAGCCTCCAGTGCATGAGGACCAGCCTCAAGTGCATGAGGACCAGCCTCCAGTGAATGAGGATCAGCCTCATGTGGCAGTTGAAGTTGATGTACCCATTGATGCCCCCCTTTCACCTCAACTTCAGCCCTCCTCCTCCCTGAACCCTGAAATTGACATCCCATCTTTTTCTCCACAACCTCCAGTTCATGCATCCACATCCTTTGGTGGACCTTCTGTTCCACCAGAGTATACCTTTTTTAATGACAAATTTGATGCTTTGAACACCTCCATTCAGACTATGTCAGCAAATTTTGAGTTGAGGATTCAGAGGTTGGAGAACACTGTGTCTGCCAAGTTTATTGAACAAAAAGCAGCTTCTGACCATGCAACTCAAGGTTCAACAGGCTGATAGGCACTTGGGAGATGCTTCTATTGAACTGAAGAGCATAAAAAGTTGGAAACAGTTCTTAAGGGAATTTTGGCAAATTCCCAAGCTGATGTCTTCAACACCAAGGAGACACTCTCTCAGATCTCTAAGACAAGGCTGTCTTTTGCACATTTGGTTGATACTTGGAGAGTATGAAGAATTTGTCTGCTCATATTGATGAAGAGATCTTGCACTTAAAAAGGAATTCAAAGTTTTGAATAGACCTGCTTGTTCAGCTGGTTCTTCTTCATATTCACACCAATATCAACTGACCTCAGTGCCCTTCAAGCTACAATGTCAGAGAATTCAGAGAGAATGGAAAATCTGTTGCATACAAGACTTTCCACTATCCAAGCACAAATGAAGTTCAGTCTGGCTTCAATGGAAAAGAGACTGACAGATATGAGACCATTTTAATACCCATTCCTCCTCCTCCTCCTCCCCATTAATGTACCTTCTTTTGATGATGTCAAAGGGGGAGAAGAGGTTTGTAATGTTGTGTTTTTGAAGATTGTAATGCTCATATCTTTGATGAAATGAAATGATACTTGTTTGACCTGAATGAAATGTCAACATTTGTGTCTTCAATGTGATTGAAATTTTTTTTGAATGAATGTGAATGTGATGATTGCTTGTCAAGCTGCTTGACCTCTTTGTGCAAATAACTCACTTCTAGTAACATTGTGTCTTTCATGTGTGTGATCTTCAAATGTTACTAAAAAATGTTCAAGGTCTTTGACAAGTTTGAATAAAAAGAAATAAAACATCACTCAGTCACAATCAATGCCTTTCTAACTGAGTGTTAAATAACCAAAGGTGCTTAAAATCACTTTTCATCAAAACTCACTTCTATATAGTTTTAAGGTTGCCATCATCAAAAAGGGGGAGATTGTTGGGTTGAGTGTGAAAACAAGTCATTTCCCCTCATATTTTGATGATGACAAGCTGTGATTTTAATGCATAAAAATTGGAACATGTAAAATACATCACCTGAATTACCAATATTCAAAAAGCATGTTTCCAAGCACATTAATCATTTATATTCATGATAGTACATTTATCTAATGATTTATGTGTTTTTTTTTCTCAGGGACAAACATTTCTTGCAAAGGTAGTGTCGACACAACCATCATGGTGTCGACACAATGGTTCAGAACAAAGGCAGAAATGTGAAGAAAAGATCATCTAGTGTCGACACTAGTCCAGGGCAGGTCGACACTAGAGTCAGATTCCAGAGAAACAAGGCAACATGCTTCAATCTCAGGTCGACACCAAAGGTAGGCAGGTCACACGACACTAGATGACTCTCCCAGAAGGCCTGTTTTGCTGTCTGGGACAGCAGATCGCACTGGATCTCAGGTCGACACTAGACCTCTCCACAGGGAATTGATTTTCCAGTGGGACAGTGTGTCACACACCTCAAGGGCAGGTCGACACACTCCGGAATCTCTGTGACTTAAACTTTGTCCTGGACACGTGGCACCCTAGGATCTGTTGGATAAGCCTTGGATCGTGTGCCCACGACCCCCAAGGGTACACTTGGACTATTAGGGTATAAATACCCTCCTATTGGGCATCCATTCCAAGAAAACCTTCTCAGAGCCTCCAGAAACTGGTCTTGGCGGCAAGAAGAGTTCATCTCCCTGCTCCTGCTTCCTGGTGTTTCCTGAAGCCATTCTCATCTGTTCAAGTATGAGAAGTGGAGATTGATCGTTAAAGAAGCATCTCAAGGAGCAGAGCAAGTAGAAGCCGACTTCTGTGGAGAATTCAAGGAAGATCCTCAAGATCAGATTTGCAGAGCATCGTCCAGGAACTTCCAGAGATCAAGCACTTCACAATTCGACCTTCTACAAGGGAGTACATCTGAAGAGAAAAGCTATCATACAACTCTCATCTTCATTTTCTCTTCTGAGTGATTCTGAGATTGTGCATGGGTTGTTGCATGAGTCTCATGAATTCACTCTTGTTGGACTAGATCTGTTGCTAGAGGATCTGAGTCTTGTGTTTTTCTAGCAAGTTGTTTGTGAGCCGTCGAGCTCAGTGGTTTTTGAGTCGTCGTACTCAAGGTGTATGTTGAGCAGTCTTGCTCAGGTCTAGAGTAGTCTTGCTCTAGAGGTCGTATGAGTTGTAAACTCAAGGGTTGGAGTTGTCAGGCTCCAGTGGGTGTGTTGTACCCAGGTTGTTAGTGAATCCTCACTGTGTGAGGGGTGGATGTAGGAATCACATGGTGTGATTTCCGAACCACCTAAAAATCTCTGTGCATTGATCTGATTGTGTTTGAACTTATCCTTCGTTAGATGCATGCATAGGATCGTTTGAATTCATCTAATCAATCTGTTCACACACACTTCATTTGCACAACTCACTCATTTATCTTCAGATCTGTGAAATCTGTTTTTCAATTCGCCTCTGATTCAAGAGTTGCTAAAATTGGTTAAGCTTCCACATTAGTAGGCCTAGATCTATTCAACCCCCCCTTCTAGATCTTGTCCTCATCTTTTATCGATCCTTCAGTGGCACCCAAAGTAATTTGGGTACCAAAACCTCTTGTCTGATCACATGTGCAAAATGCCTAGCGCCCACATCAAAATAAATGGTACTTGGATAGTGGCTGCTCGAGGCACATGACTGAGACAAAGGAAATTCTGTATGCTCATGGAAAAAGACGGAGGTCAAGTTATTTTTGGAGGTAATAACAAAGGCCAGATCATCATCTCAGGTAAGCAACACTACTTAAGAGGTAAGGTAGACCAAACTCTCTTCACAAAGAAAGTTCGCAATCATATCATTGTTTTCAAGTTTATGTGCCACATCAATTTGGATCTACTAACCCTTCACTGTGTGAGGAATTTTCCAAACCCATGCACAGTGAATTTGAGATGAGTCTAATGGGGGAGCTTCAATTCTTTCTTGGTTTGCAGGTCAAGCAAATGGAGGATGGCTTTTTCATAAACCAAGAAAAATATGTCAAAGAGCTACTAAAAAGATTTCAATTTGAACAAACTAAGCCTGCCTCAACACCCATGAGCACAAGTATAAAGCTGGAAAATGATGAGAAAGGTAAACCGGTAAATGCCAAACAATTCCGAGGTGTGATTGGCTCACTCCTATATCTTACTACAAGTAGACCGGACATTCAATTCAGCGTTTGCCTTTGTGCTAGATACCAATCTAGTCCAAAGGAAAGCCATTTAATTGCAGTTAAGAGAATATTTAGGTATCTCTCAGGTACGTATGACTTGGGTCTTTGGTATCCAGCAGGTAGTAGCTTTGACTTGATTTCATATTCTGATGCTGACTATGCTGGATGTAAAATTGACAGGAAAAACACTAGTGGCTATTGCCAAATCCTTGGTGGTTGCATGGTTTCATGGGCATCCAAGAAGCAACACTCGGTTGCACTCTCTATTGCAGAGGCAGAATATGTTGCTGCAGGGAGTTGTGCGGCACAGTGTTGTGGATAAAAAGTCAACTGTGTGACTATAACATCGATATTGGATGCACACCTATCCTATATGACAACACTAGTGCAATCAATCTATCAAAGAATCCCATTCAACACTCTAGGACAAAACACATAGAAATTCGTCATCATTTCTTGAGAGATGAGGTTGCCAACAAAACTTTGGAAATCAGCTTCATACCCACAAAAAAACAATTGGCTGACATCTTTACCAAACCTCTAGCTGAAGATAGATTCACTACACTGAGAAGAGAATTGGGCTTATGCAAAATGCAATGACACTCATCCATATACAAAGCATATGTCCTTTGTGTGCACCAACTATGAGGTATATCAAATGGTGATTTGTGGAAGAACAAGTCATGCTTGTTTGGAAACTTTCATTATGCGTGAGAAAAAATTCTCCGCCACGTATCCATAGTTATGCTACATGTAAGGGTCATGTACTTTCTATAAGGATTAGTTTCTTTACATTTTTGCCCATTCTCTACTCTTTTTGAAAGATTGAACATCTTCATGGTCTGTCTTCCTACAAACTCTGGTGTGTTTATTTGATTGGTCCAATTGTGCTAGTGTGTCTTGATTTGTTTCATTGTTTGTGTACACATGAGCACACACTATGGGGGAGCTAGCTCAGGTTAGGTGGTTGTCATTGTGAAGGAAATCACTCATCTATGTGTACCTTCAATTCCCTCACCTCCAATGGTCATTTAATCCTTCATTCTAACCTTAAAATAGCTTTGCATAGGCATCTGTCGACAGTCCTCATTCACCCTGTCGACAGATCAGGGCTCACAGAACACACATTCTGCACTCTGTGTGCATCTGTCGACAGACGAAATTTCATCTGTCGACAGATCACAACAGTTTCTAAATCCCCGACTATGCCCGAGCATGGTGGAAGGCCACATCGGCCCACCTGCATGGTGGATTCCTGGAGATATTCCGGGGAAAATATTTCTCTAAAAGAGTGAAGGAGAAGAAAGCGGCGGAATTTGCCGCACTGAAGCAGAAGGGAATGTCCGTAGCTGAGTATGAAGCTCAGTTCGCGCGGCTGGCTATGTATGCCCCACATCTGGTGGGCATGGAAAGACTGAAGGCAGATCGGTTCATGGATGGGCTCAGGCCCATGTTCATCGAGAAGCTCAGACCTCACAACATTCAAACTTACACGGAGATGGTCCAAAGAGCTTAGCCAGTAGAAGACACCATGGCCAAAGTAGAGGGCATGAGGGGAAAGGACAACTCGAAGCCGGTCTTAGTCAAGAAGGGAGCGCCTAATATTGCTCCAACTTTTTGTAACAACAACGTTAACAACAACAACAAGAGGCCGAATGTCAGAAGGGATGTTGCTGGAGATAAGAGAGTCAAAGTGGAAGGTAGGCAGTTGGCGAAAAACTGCAAATTCTGTAATAAACCAGGGCATCGAACTGAAGAATTCTGGAAGAAGCTCGGGGCATGCTTGAAATGCGGGGGTCGTGACGACCGTATTCCTGAGTGTCCTATGTTGAAGGATCAGCCAGGAAGAGCTCAGAATGTGCCACGGCGTCAGGGATGCCTTAATGCTGTCATAGAAGCTGACCTACCCGAGGAAGGGGGTATGGTTGAAGGTACCATTTCCATACACTCTCAACCTGTATTTGTGCTTATTGATACTGGAGCTGCATATTCATTTATTTCCACCACATTTGCTGTAACTCTACCTGTCAAACCTGTACCCTTGAAATCTAAGATCACTGTAGCTTCTCCCCTAGGCTCAAAATCTGTACTCACTCACTACTTGCCGAAATGTGAAAGCCTAATTGGAGGACACATACTTGTGGAGATTAAGGCTAATCTAGACCAGAGGCCGGATTTCTCTTTAACTGAAGATGGAAGACTATTGTTCCGGGATCGAGTCTGTATACCCGACCATGCGGAGACAAAGAAAATAATTATAGATAAGGCTCACAAGACCAGGTATACCATTCATCCTGGAACTACCAAAATGTATCAGGATCTGAAGAGAAGCTTTTGGTGGCCAAATATGAAGAGGGAGGTGGCGGAATATGTCGCCCGATGCTTAACATGTCAAAAGGTCAAGGCGGAACACTTGCGACCCGCAGGTAAACTCAAACCCCTAGAAATCCCGGCATGGAAATGGGAAGGTATAGGGATGGACTTTATTTTTGGACTACCCAAATCTAGAGGTGGATTCGATGGTACTTGGGTTATAGTCGACTTCTTAACTAAGTCGGCTCACTTCTTGCCAGTGAAGAATAAGTGGTCATTAGATGTTCTGGTTGCATTGTATGTGAAGGAAATAGTCAGATTACATGGAGTACCAGTGTCTATCGTGTTTGATAGAGACCCTAGGTTTACATTCCACTTTTGGAAAGGACTGCACTATTCCTTAGGATCTAAACTGAACTTTAGCACGGCTTTCCATCCACAAACTGATGGTCAAATGGAGAGAACCAATCAGGTAATTGAAGATATGCTCAGAGCATGTGTCCTAGATTTTGGAGGTAGCTGGCATGAACACTTACCTCTTGTGGAATTCACCTATAATAATAGATATCAAGCTAGCATTCAAATGGCACCGTTTGAAGCACTTTATGGCAGGAGTTGCCGATCTCCAATATGCTGGTATGAAATTGGCGAAAAATAAATTCTAGGACCAGAGATGATAAGGGAAACCACAGAGAAGGTAAAGCTTATTAAAGAAAGAATGACAGTGGCACAGCAAAGACAAAAGGCATATGCAAATAATAGAAGAAGAGACCTGGAGTTTTAGGTTGGTGATCATGTATTCTTGAAAGTGTCTCCAGGCCGTGGGATCAGGCGTTTTGGTATTAAAGGCAAGTTGTCACCAAGGTTCGTCGGGCCTTTCAAAATCCTAGAAAGAGTCGGTGAGGTGGCATATCATCTGGCTTTACCACCACAAATGGATGGAATACACAATGTGTTCCACATATCCATGTTGAAAAAGTATGTACGAGATCCATGGCATGTCATAGAATATGAGCTCCTGGAATTCAACAAAGATGGAACATATCAAAAGAAGCTAATTAAGATCGTGGACCGGGAACTGCGCCAACTAAGGAACAAGGTCATCCCACTGGTAAGGGTTAGATGGAATCAACGCACGGATGAAGACGACACGTGGGAAACCGAGGAAGCAATGCACAAAAGATATCCGGAGCTATTCACAAGTAAGTAAACCTCACTCGTACGATAAATTTCTATACATGAATTTGGGGACCAAATTCTCTTAAGTGGGGGAGGGTGTAGCACCCCGAATATTTTAATAACATAAAAATTCAATTAAATGGAAATAAATAATTTCCATAATATCAGAGTATTTAAACATACGTATCATTATCGTATGTGCTAAAACACATCGGAAATTTCCGTAAAAATTATAAATCAACCCCACACATTATTCCTAAGTGTTTCACAAAGAAATTCGTGTGACAAAAAATCCGATTAACCAAGTGTACATCACATGGTGACCGATTATCCAAATAAGGAAACAAGTCGGAAAACCGTTAACACAGAAATACAACGCAATCATAAATTAAATAAAAATGTTGGAGAGACTTCCAATGTTATATATTAATGACCCAATATCATAATTGGGCCAATGGAAAACATTTGGCCCAAAAATCAAATGAAACAAGAAAATGCATGGAAATTCGCAACTCTAAATAAGCTGAAAATAGAAGGGGGTAATTAGGGCAAACCCCAAGGCAATTAGCCTTTCCTGGGAACTCAAATTTGTGCTTAACCATGGTGGGAGGTTTTCTAAAGCCTCACACACTCCAATGGAGGAAGAAATCCTCAAATTAGGAAAGTAATAAGCCAAAACCACAACCATAGTTTCCTTGTCACATTAGGACTCCTAAAACCCATGGATGCTTAAATACTCTTCACCCAAACCCTAGGCAAGAGTTTTACAACTTGCTGGGGTCGTGTGGAGGAGCTCTTGGTGGCTGGAGAGTAGGAGATCAAGCATACCAAGCTCATCTTCTTCCCATGTTCGTCTGCTACGACCTGTGTAAATCGTCCACTTGGAGTCGACTAAAGGTAGGTCAAATCCCATCATGCAAGGCTTATACCCCTGGAAAGAGGGTCAAGTCTACGTTCTAACCCAAGTGGAATGCAAAGTTTCCATGCAGTATACACAGAGTATTAGGCGTTCTTCAAACAGTGGTCTGAACAACGGATTTCTAAAGAACGAGACTTCATCAGCCTAGAAGGTAGGGTTTCTCAGGCCAAAGCTTAACAAATCCTATACCAATGTGAAGAGAATCAAGTTAACTTTCGTTTCCCACTGATTTCATCATTTTCCATTTAGTACATCATGAGTTATAGGCATTTTGCCAAAGTCGCGCATGTTAGGGTCTTTTCCTGTTCAAGTCAATTTATCATGCATCTCGAGGTCATTTTAAATTATTTAAAAATCATAGTTTGCATCTATTCCATGTTCCCTACAACTTTCATGTTGAGACTTTTGTTCGAAAAGCCCTAGTTCAGAAGGTATAAGCATTGCATGGATCGAACCCCCCCTGAGTGCAATTTTCTGCGATTTCGGTCTGGACCTTGAACCGCGTTCGGTTCAGGGGACGCGTTCTGAAGAAATAGCTAGCAGATTATTGAAGCCCAGAGAACCGATGGAAGCTTAGCAGAAATTGTGAAAATGGAAGGTGTTACCATTGATGATAATTGTGTAGTCAGGCTTAGAGGTAGATTATATATAGCCGCAGAAAGAGAAGTCAAGCAAAAGAGTTCTTGAAGAAGCACATAAATCCAGGTATACAATTCATCCAGGTAGCACTAAAATGTATCAAGATCTGAAAAAGCACATTTGGTGGCCACACATGAGAAGATAAATAATGGAGTTTATTACAAGATGCACAGTTTGTCAACAAATAAAGGCAGAGCATCAGAAACTTGGAGGTTTACTACAGCCGTTACCTATTCCATAGTGGAAATGGGATGACATTGCTATGGATTTTGTGGCAGGGTTACCAAGAACAGCTATAGGGCATAATGGAATCTGGGTATTTATTGACAGATTAACTAAAGTATGCAGATTAATAGCAGTAAGTATGTCCTAGATAGTGGATATATTAGCAAGAATTTATGTTGACAGAATTGTTCTGTTGCATGGCATCCCGAAGACAATCGTTTCTGATAGGGATCCAAGGTTTACTTCTGGTTTCTAGAGAAGTTTACAAAGAGTAATTAGTACGGAATTGAAATACAGTTCAGCTTATCATCCGCAAACAGATGGTCAGACAGAAAGGACAATACAGACAATTGAAGATATGTTACGAGCTTGTTGTTTAGTGTGGGGAGGCAGTTAGGAACACCATTTGGGCATGGTCGATTTTGCTTATAACAATAGCTATCATACCAGTATTGGAATGGCACCGTATGAAGCATTGTATGGCAGGCCATGCAGAACTCCATTAAATTGGCATGAAGTGGGAGAGAGGCAGGTAATGGGTCCTAAATTAATTCAGCAAACAACAGAAATGGTTAGATTTATCAAAGAAAAATTGCAGACAACCCAAAGTCGACAGAAAAGCTATGCAGATAATCGTCGCAGACCACTTCAGTTTGAAGTTGGAGACTTTGTTTTTCTAAGGGTTTCTCCTACTAAAGGTGTTCTAAGGTTTAATAAGAAGGGGAAGTTGGGCCCAAGGTATGTAGGGCCCTTTAAGGTATTAGAAAGAATTGGGGAGACAACCTACAGAATTGATTTGCCAACTGATTTCACTGATGCCCATGATGTGTTCCATGTGTCTATGTTGAGAAAGTGTATTGAAGACCCAGCACAAATAGTCAGTTATCAGCGGGATGATTTGAAACCGGATATGTTATGCCAGAATATCTAGTACAAATCACAGGTCACAGAACACAGAAACTCAGGAATAAAGAAATTGAACTGGTAAAGGTCAAATGGGAAAATAGGCAGGGAGGAGAGGATACCAGCAGAAGAAATGATTAAGGTGTATCCTTATCTGTTTGAGTAAGTTTTTAAATCTTTTTAGATGATAGTACTTGTTGTTGTGTTTAAAGTTTTAATTATCTGAATTATGTTTTGAATTTCGAGGTCAAATTTTCTTTTTAGATGATAGTAATGTAATGTCTCGCATTTTTCGGATCCTTGTGGATCGTCTTTTGGATCCTTACGGATCCTTCATTTGGTAGTTGTGGTGACCAATGTGAGGCCAATGTGGCGTGTTCCAGGTGTGTGGATAGGTTTGGGGTGTTTGTGGGCTGGCAGGCTGGGCCCAAGACACCAGCCCGTTCACTGTTTGTGAATGCGACAAGGAAGGATGTCGCATTCTGAATGCGATGGTCCTGCATGTCACGTTCTTATTGCCGCTCAGAGGCGGTTGTCGTCTACATGTGCGCCGCGTGTCACGCGCTGGGCGACCTGCGGACGTCAGCCTTAAGAAGGCGACGCCCAGTTCTGTCGCGACAGAGGGGTCCATCGCGTTCTTAACCGCAGGCAGCTCTTAAACCCTGGATGGCTAGACAGAACTGAGCACGCTCTATTTGGCCAGGGGGAGATGTTATTGCGGGTTTTCTGGGACGATTCGGCGTGGGAGCGTGGTTTTTGGCGTGTTCTCGCCGCGAGGGCCTTGCGTGGAGTGGGGGAAACGCCGAAGATTTGTCGTTCTTCACGTTCTTCGTGAAGGTAGGGGAATTCTGCCCGTTTTACACCGTTTAATTGCATGAGATGCATGTGTCGATGGTTTTTAATGTTGAGAACTGTAGATACCATGTTAGGGAAACCATTAAAGCATGAAAAATGAGAATTTAACAGGATTTACATGGTTTGGGGTGGTGATCCAGAGAGGGTTCCCCGGATTAGGGTTTTCGTCTGTGAAGGCGACAGAACCCCCTGTCGTGTTCAGGTCGCGACAGGCCGACCCGTCGCGTTCATGCTTTGAACGCGACATATCAGGGTGTCGCGATCTGAAGGCGACACTATGCTATGTCGCGACCTCATCCGAGAGGTCCTATTATGCATGGTTTCAATGGTGGTATTATTCGATATTTGTTATTTATTGCGTATGGCTAGTATAAGCAGTGCATTGGCACATGTTGCGCTCTGGGAGCGTGTTGTTTACGTGACTAGCGTACTGTTTACGAGGCTAGCGAGTGGTTCACGTGACTGGCGTGTCATTTACGTAGTCAGCATGCTATGCTCACGTGGTTGACGTGAGGTTTCACGTGGCTTGTGCGGTGTGCACGTGGTTTGTGTGTGTGCATGGCGGGTAGTACGACGCCTACCGTGGTTACCTCTTTAGTTGGGTGCCCCAGGTTTTGTGTGAGCCAAGCTTGTGCTCGGGGCTTGTTCCGGTACTTGTGCTATACTATCGAGGTCTGTGTCGTCTGTCCTGGACATCCTTACTCCTTAGTTTGAGTTGTACGTCCGGCTGAGGGAAAGACGACAGTGGGACAGCGACTTGTGTGAGTTTGTTGTTTTGTCGCTTGTAGCGCACTCGTAGTTGGGGGTACGGACACCAGTAGACATCACTGGTCTCCAACTAGTCTTGTTACCAGTGCCTCACTCTATGGAGCTCAGGCTAGAGTCCCTAAAGGTGCCAGGCATGGGCCCGCGGCAGCGTGGTCCGCGGTTGTGGTGTTCGTTGGTCTCCACAGTTGTTTGACTTGTTCCCGTGGAGCGGCAACTGGACCTTTCATCCGTGGCTGTGAGGTAGACCTGTGTGGTTTCTCCGAGTCAGTTGCTGGTGTCGCGAACCAGTCTACGTGACTCAAGTGTGGCGGTCTCTACCTTACCCCGTACACCGAGTTGTGGTTTTTCTGTTTACTTATTTAAAGTGGTTTGTATTCACAACAAGTGGTAAGTGGTATTTACAGCTTTGATATCCTACTTAGTTTATTCTATAAATTGCTGTTGTAACTTCCTGCTTACGTACTTGAATTTAGTTTGCTCGATCTTTAGGGGAGTTTCCCTACTGAGCCATTGACTTGCGAGGCTCACCCCTACTCCCTACAGGTGATGAAGAGCAGGAGGTTTCTCTTCCGTCTTCCAGTTCAGAGCCATACTGCAGCAGTGTTGGGCCGACACCTCCAGTAGTGTAGCTTTTCTTCTGTTGTACCTCGGGGTATGCCCCAGGCTTGTGTACTTTCCTTTGACTTTTGTTGAAATTTGGCTATGTAAATTTAATGTGAATATGCAAGAGATTGTGAATTATATATATATATATATATATATCAATATGTTCTTTTGTATTTTCACGGACATGTGCATTATATCCCTTGCGAGACTACAACTTGTTCGCGGGAGATAGGGTCGGGTCAAGCTCGTTAGTGGGTTAACGGGTTTGAATGACGTGGTCCGTTACAGAAACCCTAAGTTACTTGCCTCTATAAAATCGTTAAATGAGACAATTTAGTCGATGAAGCTCTCTTTCGCACCCAAAGAGGTAACCTTCTAACACGATCAAATCTTCTGTCTTGAGCACGATCTAGCTTCGGTCTCCTCGTCAAGAATCTTCCTCTTAGGTTGTGGAACCATCCTCTTCATAGCACCAACCTTGAACAGTCAGTAATTCGGCCGATTTGCCCTTACAACTCTCTCGTTTTTCTCTCTCTGAACCCAATAACCCAAGGTGAGAAAAAGTCCTCTCTTTGGAGAGATGACCCAGATATATAGGCAATAGGAGTCGTGGTCATGATAGGAGTTATGAAACCTAACCGTTGGGACGTTTCCCAATCCGACTCCCGGAGAAATAGGGACGGTTTCAGATCTGGAATCATAAACACATCCGGAGAAATAAACGGCCACATTACTGGCCGTTAACCAGAAGTCAACGTCAATCGATGTTGACATTTATATTTTCTGGGCAGACAGTAAACAACACAAAGCTTGCTGTCTACTCACCCTTAACGTCAAGAGATGTTGACGTTAAGAAGAATTTCGGAGGAAACTTAAACAAAATAAAATAATAGACACAATTACACAGAAAATCGGGGCCCTACAACCAGAGGTGGCTAGTCCTCTTAGTGAGGGTAAGAAACTCAAAGAATATTACCCTGCTAGTCAAATTCTAGTTAAAGAACGTAATTTTTCGGGTGATTTGTTAAGCCTTGAGATGTGGGAATATGACGTAACCCTTGTGGCAGATTGGTTGTCTAAACACCATGCGAATTTGGATTGTCATTTAAGGCAAGTAACCTTTCTGGGTAAGGAGGTTTTCTCCATGACTTTTAATAAACCTCGTGTAAGAAGTATACCCAAAATCTCGCCTGTTAAGGCATGCAAGTTGGTACAAAAAGGGTGTCAAGGATATTTGGCCTCCGTGACAATAATGAATCAGAATACTACAGGGTTGAAGGATATTTCGATAGTAAAAGATTTTCATGATGTATTTCTTGAGGATCTATCTAGAATACCACGTAGTAGAGAAGTAAATTTCTCAATTGAATTGATTCTAGGCCACACCAATGTCAAGAACACCTTATCAAATGTCAGTGGAAGAACTGAAAGAATTAAAAAGGCAATTGATGGAACTAATGGAAAAGGGATTCATTAGACCCAGTACATCTCCCTGGGGAGCTCCAGTACTATTTGTTAAGAAGAAGGATGGGACTATGCGATTATGCATAGACTATAGACAGTTCAATCAATAACAATTTAAAATAAATACCCACTCCCTAGGATTGATGATCTATTTGATCATTGCCTGGAGCCCAATATTTTTCAAAAATTGATCTTAGATTTGGATATCATCAACTAAGAATTCAGGAAGGAGATATTCATAAGACAACTTTTAGAAGTAGATATGGGCATTACGAATTTGTAGTGATGCCATTCGGATTGACCAATGCACCTGCTGCCTTCATGCGACTGATGAATGATGTATTCAGGTCATATTTGGATCAGTTTGTGGTTGTATTCATTGATGACATATTGATTTATTCTAAAAGTATGGAAGAACATGAAGCACACCTACATGTCACTTTACAATTGCTACGAGATTATAAGTTGAATGCAAAATTTAGTAAATGTGAATTTTGGTTGGAACAAGTAACATTCTGACATGTCATTTCTAGAGAAGGATTGTCAGTGGAATTGATAATGGTGCTGTTATTAATGATAATCATGTTATTTTATTATCTTATGGTCCTTAATTGTACACAGATTTATTGTCACTTTATTACAAAATGATAATTGATTAAATCTATTTTGTGTTGTGTTTGCAGGATTAATGGGCCAAGAAATGAAGGTTAATGGGCCAACGGATTGATTGAGAATAATGAGAGATTCTATTAAAATATTCTCCATCTATCTTTCTTTCACTTTTTTAACACTTTCTCATTTTTAAAATTCCCTCTCCTATTTTCCAAAAATCTCTCCTTCCTTTAATCAATCCCCCCTTCCTCTCTTCTCCAACACTTTATAAACTCTCCCTCTCTCTCTTTCATGCTATTATTCTTCCCCCTCTCACTTTCTCTCTTCTCCCTCTTGGGATCTCCCCTTCCTCCTCTTCTTCTTTCTCTTTTTCTTCCTCTCTCTCTATCTCTTTTGCCCGTTTTTTTTCTCTCTTCTCAGCACAGACCGCCAGGCCCGCCCGCGCGCAGGCCCGCGCGCGCGCCTGCCACTGCCCCGCACACGCCCGGCCGCCCGCGCACGCCCTGCCGCCCACCCTCACGTGCACGCCCGGCTGCCTCGCCCGCGCGCCCGCCTGGCCGTGCCCTAGCACCTCTCGCCTGCGCGCCTTGCCTTCGGCCGAGCCCGCGAGCGCTACGTGCATGCTTTTGCATGCACGTAGGGTAGTGCCTCTCGGCCCCCTCTCTCTCCTCTCTCCTATGGCCCCTCTCTCTCCTCTATTCGCTCTCTCTCCTCTCTCTCTCTCTTCACGTAGGCTCTCTCTCTCTTCTCTCTCTTTTCTCTCTTTTTTGTTTTCTCTCATCTCTCTTCTATCTCTTTATGCTATTTCTCTCTCCTCTCACCCCTCCAATTAGTTTAGTGTATTTCTACATTGTGTTAAACAATTATATTTATTTAAATAATGTTAGTTGTGGTTTGTTAATTGTTCCTCCCACTCTCTCTATTCTGTCCATCTCTCTATCATGTTTCTTTACAGTTTGTTTAATTTGGATTAGGTAAGTGTGGTTAAATGATTACTTTCTCTTGCGTCTCTCTCTACTCTACTGTTTATCTCTCTCTCAACCACCCTCTTTAGTTTAGGTTTATTTTGTGCAACTTAGTTTATTCTCACCACATTATTTTCTTAACTAAAAACTCAAGGTTTTCAACTCTAAAATCTAGTTCTCCGTGGATTCGACTCGGCTCTCACCACTTAACTATTGTCAAAATAATTAGTGTAGGCTGATACTTTTGAGATTGTTAGTCACGTGTTAAACGATGCATTCGTGGGCTATCAATTTTTGGCGCCGTTGTCGGGGAATTAGATTTTTAGTTTTGATAATCTTGTTTTTTTTTGTATATATTCAGGCTAACATTTTCTTTCTTTTTGTAGGTATCAAATAAAAAGTGAAAAATCCTGAAAATTGCAAAATTGAAGAATCTGTCAGAAATCTGTCACTGAAAGGGAGATCTGTAAGTAAAAGGGGTTGTTTTGGGAAAAAAAATCCGAAAATTGCACATAAAAAATCAGAAAAAAGGTAAGTGAGGTGAGTTCCTTCTCTCTCTCACTCTTTCTATTTGTTTTACTTTCCAAAAGAACGAGGGATTGCATTGGAGGTAAGTACCCTTAAAACCCTCTTGATTGAGTTTCTTTTTTTTAGTTGCCATGTTTAGATAATTATTAAAAAAATAAAAAAAATCAATCACTTGAATTCAATAAAAGATGTCATGTTAAGATTAGAAACTTTCCATCTTTAGGGCATGCATCATTTAGACTTTCATCTTTAAGTAAGTTTCTTTTTTGAAAAGTTTCCTTTCTTGTCAAAGATTGCTGGAGGCAAGGTGAGAATCTTAACTTTCTTGAAAGCATGATCATGCATTGCCATGCTTGCATAGAACCCCTTGCTTGATTTTGCGGTGTGCACATCATTTCTAAAATAATTTAAGGGTAATTTCCTTAACAAGATAAGGTGGGGATTTAATCACCCTTCCTTAGCCCACAAACCACAACTTCCTGCATCTTTTGCATTCCCAAGCCCAATAAAAGGCAGTAGACATTGAACCTAGGGTTCACAATGAGATTTTGGTCCACCTAGGCCCACTATCAAGTTTTGGAAACTGGTGTCTAAGGCTAGAGGTTAAGTGGCAAATGCCTAAGCGCGAAAGTGGTTCTCTAATTAGGTCCCTACGGAAGTAGGGGGAGCCTCCCACTACCCCACCTCTTACCTGGCCAGTGGACATACATGTTAGTGGACTTAGGTTAGGTTTAAGTCACTTTGTGAGAAAGCTTACTTTTAGATCCCAGATCCCTAGGTCATTTAGGTTAATTGTTTGCAACTTATTTGTCTCTGCCTAAAAAAAAAATCTAAAATTACAATAAAAAAAGAGAGAAAAAGTCTCATCTTTCTCATTCACAATCATATGTGGGACAACCCAGCACATTATATAGGCCATGGCCCAAACCAATTTTCATCTCTCATTCAACGTGGCCCAGCCTACTTTGAAAATACACATTTCTTGTCAGCCCACTATGAAAGTACATTCCCTGGGGTGGCCCAACTCTCAGATTTTACCCAAGATCAGGCCCGCCATACTAATTTGTTACATAATGTGCCATCTTTCACCCAAGCAGAAACACAATATTTTCAAGGGCCTTTCACCTCCACTCCTTACCCAAAAGATGAACAATATGTCCCTCCTACAAAATTGAGTTGGCTTTATCAATATCCACAAGGGGAAATTCAAGGACCCATTCTTGGTGCTGAAATCATCTCATGGTTCAATGAAGGATTCTTTAGTACTGATCTGCCGGTGTGTTTAACAAATGCTCCTGAAGGCACACCCTTCCAACCACTTGGAGAAGTAATGACACATTTAACACTTAAAGATCAACCTATTCTGGCCCAAGCCCAAAGTCCACCTATCCACAACTTTCAACATTGGGTCCAATGCCAAATTGACATTCATGATCAAGGCCATCATAAGGGGCAACATGCATATCCATGGCCCACTCATACATCTCCCTCGCAATCAGGCATCTTTGATGATCAATTTGAGCAATTTATGCAAAAATTTCATGATAATCAACAAGGCTTTGAGCAAACATTCACCCAACAACAACAAGAATTAGAGCAATCCTTTGTCAAAACTGACCTCCTGATTACTCAACTGATGGAAATCAGAAGGAGGCAAGATAGTCAGTCACCATGCCAACCCATTGACAATCATGCACATCATTATCTTGATTGTGACCAACAATTTGACTCTCAAATTCCACCCACAACTTCTCAGTCCAACATGATTGTGGACATGCCCACTTGGAAAATGAGAGATAATATTAATGAGTCAAATCAGGAGGAGATGGGTGCCACTGAAAATCAATCCAATGTCTTGGCCCAACTTGAAACTGATCATCAAGAAGACTCCATCCATAATGTCATACTTGAGGAAAGCTCTAGTGAGTTAGCTGAACTCAAGTTGGGGGGAGACGAAAAAGAATGTCATCTAGATGTTAGGTCCAAGTTTGATGTGACATTGTTTCAAGTGGATGACAGAGAAGATGTGAGTGTGGAGAAAGAGTTGGGTGTAATCATCAATCATTCTTCTTGGGTAAGAGAAGAATTAGAAATTCTGTCTAAAGTCCACATTGACTGGGTCTCTCTTAATGTCGACAAAGACATGGAACTCCTACCTCTCCCTGATCTTGGCAAATCCAACATGTTCATGGACATGCTACCACTAGCTGATTGGTCAACTGCTCTTGAACCTTTTAAGCACCCTTGTGTTGAAAGTCATATCCATTTCATTCCTGATCTTGCTACTATTTTTGACTCAAGTCAGCCTGTGGAGTTCAAGCAATCCTCTGAGCATCCAACTCAATTTGACCGCAATATCATGAAAGAGGATCTGAAAATGGAAGTTGTGGGTGAAAATGATGAAAACATAAAGTCCGCATTAATGTGTTCAACACATAAAAGATTTTAAGTGTCCAAATGAATATTTCTTAATTGAAGATATAATCTTGAATACCACAATTTCTCTTCATTAATGATATAAAGGGGTAAGTTTGGCCCACTTGACCCACCATGGCTGGTGACGCCCTACCAAAAAAAAATTGGCGTCAATTGATTGGGGGTTATGTGACCCTGTTACCCCCATGTGTCTGGCTGAAGACATTAAACTTAGCGCTTGTTGGGAGGCAACCCAATATTTTTAGGAAAATTGATTTCTATTGATTTCGTTTTTATTTTGTGTCTTAGGTGTTTGCTGGCCACTATCATTGATAAAGCTAGTGTGCAACCACCCGCATGTGATCATCAGGTTGCATCTCTCCTTTCTTAACTTACATTGGCTTTATTCTATTGTCATTACTTTTATGCCATTGAGGACAATACCATTTAAGTTGGGGGGAGAGACAAATTGTATTTCAAATTTTTGTCCCTAACTTGTGCTTCATGCTTCATATTTCATGCAAGAATTTTTTTTTTTTTGCTTCTAGCTTGACTAAGGGACTATATAGGTGTACTATATAGGATAATGGGCCAAGAAATACTTATGACCAAAAACATTTCATTCTTACTTTTGTCATGAAGTATGATGTTTTGAACTGTTTGTTTGTCCTAATTATTACTTATGTGCATTGCTAAGGGACTAGCAATGAGTAAGTTGGGGGTGTGATAATGGTGCTGTTATTAATGATAATCATGTTATTTTATATCTATGGTCCTTAATTTTACACAAATTCATGTCACTTTATTACAAAAATGATAATTGATTAAATCTATTTGTGTTTGCAGGATTAATGGGCCAAGAAATGAAGGTTAATGGGCCACATATTTGATTGAGAATAATGAGAGATTCTATTAAAATATCCTCATCTATCTTTCTTTCATTTTTAAACACTTTCTCATTTTTAAAATTCCCTCTCTATTTCCAAAAATCTCTCTTTCCTTTAATCTCTCTCCCCTTCCTCCCTTCTCCAACACTTTATAAACTCTCCCTCTCTCTCTTTCATGCTATATTCTTCCCCCTCTACTTTCTCTCTTCTCCCTCCTGCGATCTCCCCTTCCTCCTCTTCTTCTTTCTCTTCTTCTTCCTCTCTCTCTATCTCTTTTGCCCGATTTTTTTTCTCTCTTCAGCACAGGCCGCCAGGCCTGCCCACGCGTAGGGCCAGGCCTACCCGCGTGCCCCTGCGCGCACCAGCCAGCGCCCCTGCGCGCGCCCGCCCGCGCCTGCCGCTGCCCCGCATGCGCTCGACTGCCCGCGCATGCCTTGCCGCCCACCCTCGCGTGCACGCCCCGCTGCCTCGCCCGTGCGCCCGCCTGGCCGCGCCCCAGCACCGCTCGCCCGTGCGCCCCGCCTTCGGCTGAGCCCGCGAGCGCACGTAGGGTAGCACCTCTCGGCGCCTCTCTCTCCCTCTCCTCTCTCTCCTCTATCCCCTCTCTCTCTCTATTCGCTCTCTCTCCTCTCTCTCTCTCTCGTAGGCTCTCTCTCTCTTCTCTCTCTTTTCTCCTTTTATGTTTTCTCTAATCTCTCTTCTCTCTCTTTATGCTATTTCTCTCTCCTCTCACCCCTCCAGTTAGTTTAGTTTATTTCTACATTGTGTTAAACAATTATATTTATTTAAATAATGTTAGTTGTGGTTTGTTAATTATTCCTCCCACTCTCTCTATTATGTCCATCTCTCTATCATGTTTCTTTACAGTTTGTTTAATTTGGATTAGGTAAGTGTGGTTAAATGATTACTTTCTCTTGCGTCTCTCTCTACTCTACTGTTTATCTCTCTCTAACCACCCTCTTTAGTTTAGGTTTATTTTGTGCAACTTAGTTTATTCTCACCACATTATTTTCTTAACTAAAAACTCAAGGTTTTCAACTCTAAAATCTAGTTCTCCGTGGATTTGACTCGGCTCTCACCACTTAACTATTGTCAAAATAATTAGTGTAGGCTGATACTTTTGAGATTGATAGTCACGTGGTTAAACGACGCATTCGTGGGCTATCAATTTTTCCTCCAAAATTGAGGCTATTCAGGGATAGGAGCAACCTAAAAATATTACTGAAATTAGAAGTTTTCTAGATATGGCTAGCTATTACCGGCGATTTGTTAGAAATTTCTCCAGAATTGCTTCACCTCTTACACAATTAACCCGGAAGGGAACTACATTTGAATGGAATGAGAATTGTGAATATACATTTCAGAGGTTAAAGGATTGTTTATCATCCACACCAATTTTGGCCTTACCAGTAGAAGGAAAAACATTTGAAGTCTACATCGATGCATCAAATATCAGGTTAGGATGTGTTTTGATGCAAGAAGGAAATGGTATTGCTTATGCATCTAGACAACTAAAGAACCATGAGAAAAATTACCCGGTACATGATTTGGAACTAGCAGCGGTAAATTTTGCTCTAAAGCTCTGGAGACACTATTTGTTGGATAATCAATTCATAGTGTACTCCGATCATAAAAGTTTTAAATATTATTTCACAGAAAGAGTTGAATATGAGACAAAGAAGATGGGGAATATATCAGGATTATATTTAAGATTGAGGTACCATCCTGGAAAAGGCAATACTATAGCTGTGCTCTCAGTAGGAACCCCATGGCAGAAATATTCATTACAGTCAAAGAATGGAAACTGTTAGAAGAATTTTGCACATTGAATTTGAAAGCTGAACCACAGAAGATAAGGTTAGATGATAACCGAAAGTGCCAATCTGATTTGGTAAGGCAAATGTAGAATGTGGAGCCCGAACTCTGAAGCAGATCCCATAAAGCGGTCAGGTCGCGGGGGTCAAGGGGCAGCACCCCTTGCGGGGGTCTGGGGCAGCGCCCCCGGAAGCTAATTTTGACTAAGTGTTGCAGGCGGGTTCAGCATTCGACTGCCACAGCCGAGTCAGAAATGAAGCAGTCCATTGTGAATGATTCGACTCATGTAGTCGAATGCCAGATGTGAATGATTCGATCATGCAGCGAAATCAGCATGAAGATTGCAATCTGACTCAATCAAATTCAAATGTGGAGGATTCGACTCATGCAGTCGAATGTCGTTCTGAGGCGATTCAGAGACAGGACCCTTTTGCCCTTGTGTGACTCGATTGTGGCGCCCTTTCCTCCTAGTATATAAAGGGGGGTTTGTCCTCTTTGGATGTAAGAAACAAGAGTGTTTTCATGGAGAAGAAGTATTGAAAGCTGCTGTGGCCGTGGACGTAGGAAGGCTTCTTGCCTCTGAACCACGTAAAATCCTGGTGTTCCTGTCTTCTTCTTCCCACCTCCTTCTATCTCTCTCTGGTATCTACGAGTGGTATGTGAGAGAGCTGTCACTGGTCTGTCTCAGCTGTTGCCCCCCTCCCAACAGCAAATTGGTGAACAACAAGACAATGACCACATTGGTGGAAATTAGAGAGAAACTTGAATTCTAGACCTGACTTTAATGAAGATTCTTATAGAAATCTTCGTTTCGAAACAGATTATGCATACATGATAATTTAGAAATTAAGAAACAAGTATTATAAGAAGCTCATCGGGCAGATTATATTATCCATCCGAGAGCTGTCAAGATGTACCAGGATCTAAAGAAAAAAATTTGGTGGTGCAACATGAAGAAAGATATTGTGGATTTTATTTCTAGATGCTTAATATTTCAAAAAATCAAGGATGAACATCAGAAACCAACAGGAAAACTAAAACCCCTTGAGATACAAGAGTGGATGTGGGATAGTGTTGGCATGGACTTTATTGTGGGATTACCCAGAACACGTAATGGGTATGATGCGATATGGGTAGTAATTGATCGACTCACAAAGTCAACCCATTTCTTGGCTATTAAGACAAAATGGTTTGTCAATGTATTAGCGGCCTTGTACTTAAAAGAAATTGTTCTGCTACATGGAATTCCAAAGGATATCATTTCTGACAGAGATGCAAGATTTACTTCACACTTTTGGAAAGAACTACAAGATGCACTGGGAACTAAGTTGAAATTTAGTACAATATTTCATCCTCAAACAATGGACAGATAGAACGGATAAATCAAATTATTGAGGATATGTGTCATGCTTGTGTTTTAGAATTTGGAAATGATTGGAGTAACCATCTACCTATCATGGAATTTGCTTATAACAACAGTTATAAGTCTACAATTCAAATGGCACCATTTGAAGCTTTATATGGCCGACAGTGCATATCACCACTATGTTAGATTGAATTAAAGGAATCGCACATCCTTGGACCTAAAATGATACAAGAAACTACAGAAATTATAAAGTTGGTACAAGACTGAATGAAAGCCGCTCAAGATCGACAAAAGTTATGCTGATCGATGAAGAAGAGAGCTAGAATTTCAACAAGGAGATCATGTTTTTCTTAAAGTGTCCCCCCCGAAGAGGAATCAAAAGATTTAGAGTTAAAGGAAGTTTAGTCCACGATACATTGGACCATTTGAGATATTAGAAGAGTTGGGGAAATGACGTATCAGCTAGAATTACCACCCCAATTGTCTAATGTGCATGACATCTTCCGTGTGTCAATGTTACAGAAATATGTTTATGATCCAGAGTATGTTATTGAATATCAGAACCTGGAGTTACAAAGGAATCTGGCATATGAAGAGAAACCTGTGCAAATCCTCGACCAAAAGATCAAGCAACTTTGGCATAAGGAAGTTCCATTATTAAAGATTCAATGGAATAAGCGAGGACAAGAAGAAACAATATGGGAACTAGAAGATGCTATCAAAACCAAGTATCCAGAGTTGTTTACAGGTCAGTATCACTTATTGTTAAGTTTCTATTAGTAAATTTGGAGGACCAATTTTTTTTTTAGTGGGGAAGAATTGTAACACCCAAAAAATAATATTTATCAAAAATTGAGAAAAAGATGATGTTTTTTTTATTGTTAAACATAATCACTTTTATGAGATATAATTATCTTTAATTTATGATTATTTTTATATTATTAATATAATTCCAATGTTGTCTTCAGAGGTGCGCACTCCGACAAAGCATCACTGGAATTCGGTAACGAAATTGAAATATGAAAGTACCATAATTTAAAAAAAAATTATTGGTTCTAGAAACGTAAATGTTCTGAATTATTGACGCACGAATATTAAGATTAAGTCGACACAATAATTTTTGGGGTAATTTTTACTAGATAAAAAATTAAACTAAAATCACCATAATTTGTAAAACCTTTCAATTAGCTTATGTTTGAAATTACAACTTGATTGGACATCAATTGGGTACAAAAAATATAAGGACAAAGGGGCCAGATGAATTATCTCCCAATTTACGTATCCGATTTTTTTGAATATTGGCTTATGTAGTCTTGGCTACGTAAGACCCTATTTCACTTGGTGTAAGTGGTTTACACGTATCATAATACATGTGAGAGGGGTAAAACCTCATGGTAACGTGGCTGTACTGTAAGAAAATGGAGTTTACGGTAACAGGTGTATGGCTACATGACATATATGCACAGAACATGCACATCTACTTATACCCTTCTTTGCACACACTCGTGAAAGTTTACCCACCTATTCATCCTTCCACACTACTGCTACTGCTCCTGCTGTAGCTGCTGCAGTTGCAACTCCTGCTACTGCTATACTTCTCTTGTTGCTACTACTACAACTGTTGCTGCTACTGCTAGTTCCTTTGTTGAGGAGAAGAGAAGGAACTTCATATTTTCCTGAGTCAAGTAGGATCTCCCTTCTTATTGTCTCCTTCTTCTGTTAGAACCTTGAGTTTAAGCGTCTACCATGACCTTACCTTGACTTGTGTTCAGTAAAACCATTAGGAATATCTTTCTTTTCCATTGTGATCATGTTTCCTTTAGTTGATGTTCATGTACACTTGGTGTGAACTTTCTACTAGATGCAAGGAAGATTCTCTTAGAAGAGTTATATATACAAAACCTTCCTTTCATAAGTTCTTCATGCCACCCATGCTGTAAAGATTTTTCTCCTATTTTTCTATCCTTTTCTCGATGTAGGATGTGTTAAGAAATGTATTTAAGATCCACAAGATGTTCTTTGATCCTTCATGAAATAGTAAAACTCTTAGAAGAGTCTCTTAAGTTGATTTTAAACCATTCTAGAAAGAATACCTGCGGCTGTCGACAGACAGAACCTAGCTATCGACAGGTACCTTGCTTCTAGAACCTAGAATTCCAAAACAACCAGTGAATGTCGACAGACAGAACCCATCTGTCGACAACTACTAGTAGCTGTTGACAGCCAACCAGTAGCTGTCGACAACCACCAGTCTGTGATTTTAACATGAACCATTCCTTTTCCAATCAGAGGTGACACACTCTTGTATTGTCCAAACAAATTATTTTCCTCATTTTCTTGGATTCTAAACTATTATACCACTGAGATGAATCATTTAATCATCATCTACATCCAACTATGGATTATTCTTGGACATTTCCAAGTATGATTGTTTCCTACATGGCTACATCTTCATGAAATCATTAGCATTGACTCCTAAAACCCTGTTACATGTGAGATTTTGAGTACCTATATACCTTATTTGTATGTTAGCATAAATGAAATGTGATGACAACTTTGGGCATTTGAACTCAATTGAAATAAATGCCGATGCGAATGGGGCTGATCCAGTCCTGGGAGGAGCACCCGAATTCATTTACTGGCCATGCGGAACGATAATGGATCTACTGGATGTTTGGCATTGCATCATATTTTCTTGATTGGTCATCATTTTATTCAGTCATGATTTGAATTTGTATTTCCTACTTGAACCAGAATGTGGTTACTATACTGATTTCTTTCATGTACAAGCTTTATTCAGGACTCTTTGTTCACAATTGTCATCTACTTATGTTAGTTTGTAATCATCCTTGATACTCAGCACTGCCACCAGTCAAGTATGTTGCTTGAACTCTTTGAATGTCATAATCTTTATGATAAGAAGGGTGAATCCTACTGGGCACAATTGCTCATTAAGTCTTACTCTTTCAAGTGAACAAGAAGAGCCTAGCTCTTAAGGGGGTATGCTGAGTAGGACGACCAAACTCTGGAATCCGATAGATTACCTTTTGAGGACTGAAGTTATAAATGGAAATGTTATTAAGTTTTCTTTTTCCCACTCCTCCTATGGACTTTAGTGAGGAGTGCTATGTATGTAAAAATTCAATGTAGAGAGGACTATGTAGTCAAAGTTTTACTTCTTAAGTCCATCTTCTGTCATTTTTTAATAAATAGTTGTTTATTGGGATGTGACAAATATATTCTGTAAAGGATCCCATAGAGATAACAAACACATTGAATAACATACAATCAAGATTTCATGGATCTTATGAAATAATAATTTTATACAGAAAATATTAAGTATCAAGAGTACAGAAGTTATCAGGAAAGTCGGAGCCTGAAAGACATGTACTTCGACTCTCTTGGAGTTGGAGTCAAATACAAGAAATACAAACTAAACTTTGACTCTACAGAAGTCGTAGTGAGACTGATCACAGAATTTGACTTCTTGAAAGTCGGAGTGATAAGCATCAATCGGTCATACTTCGACTTCTAGGGGACTCGGAGTGAGGACTTCGACTTCCAGGGAGTTGGAATACAATACAGAGACTTCGACTTCTAAGGAGTCGGAGTGAGGACTTCGACTTTTTTGAAGTCAAGAAAGTGTTCATCAATCGATACCTTACTTCGACTTCAAGAGAGTCGGAGTCAAGACATCGACTTCCAAGGAGTTGGAGTCTAGTTCAAAGATGGTTCAACACTTCGACTTTTTCCGGAGTCAGAGTCCACAATCGGAGTATGGTACATAGTATAATCTGTGGACTTAAGAAATTTCAAGATAGTGTTGATATATAGTATTATACAAGTTTTGTTCTTCGTCATATATTCTAGTAGATTCATTTGTAGAAAGTCTTTAAAATGTTTTGTCATAACAAAATCACCATGTTAAAATAGTTTAAAGTCTTAAACAATTTTCTTAAGGGATAGTTGCTCAACAATTCTCCCCCTTTTTGTTACTGAAAAAAACGTGTAATTAGACATTGAAAAACAAATTTGATTTTGCAAAACTATGTCATGTGTTCCTATGTATTGTTTTATTTGTTTCTTACTTTCTTTCTCCCCCTTTATGGCATTAACAAAAAGGATAAGATACAAGGAGAGAAATAGGGACACATAGAAATGGAGAACAAAACTGCATATATATATTGAGTGTTTAAGTACAAATTACATCTAAGAGGCTGATAAAGAGCTTGGGAGATACAGAGAAGGTGGGATCTTGGCAAGGAAAGGCTTAAGAAGAGCCCAAAGCTTCTTCTCATTGCCAGGAAAGAAGTTCTCAAACTTAGAAAGATCTATCTTGGAGGAAGGTCCTATAGAGGGGATTTTTCTATAAGACTTGACATGCCTACGATGGAACTAGCTAACCCTCCTATGGTAGTTGCTAGGGCGCAGAAGAGTCTTCATAGGGACAAACTTCTTGCTGGCTGCCAGATGGAGGATCTCATCCAATGGAGGACCTGAGAGATTGCTTCTTCCTTGGCTTGATAGTATACTAGGTACCTCTGCTTCCATTTATGTGCAATAGATTTCCAAAGGTTCTCATAACCTCTGCAGAGATACTCAGAAATAGACAGATTGAGCTTCAAGCAATCAGAATGATCTTCAAGGTAAGCTGCTACCCACTGGTCTTCAGTAAATCTCTAAGACTCAGCAAAACAATTCTGAAAGTCTATCATATGCTGAGAGTTCCTAGAAGCATACATAAGGGAAAATCTGTGGAAGGACAGACTCATGTTGTACTTTATTCTGAATCTTGCAGCTATTCTGATATGTCTGTTGAAAGCAACCTGGGCAAAAGTGTTCCTAGTAGAAATGGTGCCTATCAGACTTGGATGCAGTCCATAAGGCAATCCAACCATCATTGAAGGTGTTATTTCTCTTTGCCCACGAATAATAGACTCCCACTGACCTTTATTAACATCAGGCAAGCCTATCCTGAATCTTGCTTCATTGAACTGCTTCATTCTAGTCTACTTGGTCTGCAGCTCTCTCAGGAGGTTGCCAAAAAGATAAAAAAATCTAAGGTTCAGGTGAAGAGGAATATCCATAAATTGGTTCCTAGCCTGAGTTTCTTGGTATTTGGTGGCTTCACCAGGATAGAGATATAGGAATTCTTTAGGAGTTAAACTGTGGCTTTTCTGGGTGATGAGATTGACATCAGCCAACAGTACTTGAGAGGTTTGGAGTAAAGAAGGAAGCCAGTCCTCAAAGGTCTTGGCATTTCATAGACTTCAAGGAAGGCTTTGATAGACATAAATTCCTTGAAAAGGTTCATATGGTGTTCAGAATGGTATACAAAGACATATCAGAATGGAGGAAGTAGTTTGTCACGGTTGTCTTTCAAGTGGCGCCCTCCTTTGGATGAAAGTACCACACTAGGTACAATCTCTGCAAGAGAAAGAGTGGATCTGCCAGAAGAGGGTGTAGAAGAGGTAGGGAGAGAAGAAAAGAAATGTGGAGCTGAAGTGTGAAGAGTGGGTATGTTTGCCTTGGAAGGATGGAAATTGTACTTCAAAGGATACATAGAGAAAGTAATACGATGAAAGAGAGAGGCTGATCCTCTGGTTGAGAGGATCGTGCTCGTGCGTTCTTGCTTGCTTACGTGATATGGCCATCCTGCATTTAATGTAATTAGTGATACCTCGCGTTCTTGAAAGCTATTGACATCAAGTGAAATCTTGCGTGCTTGTACAAAGTGATATATTGCTAGTTCTATCTTGTTATATCCTTCTAGATCTTGCTCTATCATGATCACTCTATCTAACTTGTTCATGTATCATGTTTTAATGAGTTTTATTCACACATGCATATTATGACATTCATCGTGCTTACCTAGTTCTAAATTGTTAATCACTTATATCATTGCCCGCACATTGAGATATAAATCCTACTGGGCTAGTTTGCTCATCCCCTACTTTTACCCAATCTAGGTGACTATGATGTTCAAGAGGAAGAGCAAGTCGAGGATGGGAATGCGTCCGAGTGATGAGCGTTCCAACTATGAGTCTAGTTATAAGTAGTTTGCTTTTAGTGTTAGATTCATGTAGTAGGAAGTGAGGAATAAAATGTACTTTTTCTTTTTATTGAGTCTTAGTCATGTATTAGTTCCTTTGAAACAAATATGAGATTTGAATACAATTTCCATTGAGTTCAATATTTGGGCCCTATGATGATGTATGTTGTTATACATTTAGTGCGTGCTAGCTAGAGGCTTATTTGCCGACTGTTCACGTCTCGGGATATCGTCTCGAATTATTTCGCATTATCAATATTCGCTGCGTAATTCTCGGGACGTGACATGTGTGGTCAAGTGAATGCTAGAAAAGTTTTATGGAATTGAAAAAGAGGCTTACAACAGCTCCAATATTGACATTACCAGTAGATAGTGGTGGTTTTGTAGTTTACATTGATGCATCAATAAGAGGGCTTGGAGCAGTATTAATGCAACATGGTAAAGTGATAGCTTATGCATCCAGGCAATTGAAGCCAGCAGAAGAGAACTACCCAACACATGATTTGGAGTTAGCGGTAGTTGTTTTTGCTTTTAAAATGTGGAGGCATTATCTTTATGGTGAAATATTTGAAATATTTATAGATCATAAAAGTTTGAAGTATATCTTTTCTCAAAAAGATTTGAATCTCCGTCAGCGTAGATGGGTAGAATATTTAAAATATTATGATTTCAGTTTGGCTTACCACCCGGGTAAGGCCAATGTAGTAGCTGATGCTTTGAGCAGAAAAGCATATATGAGTTATATGATGATAAAAGAATGGAAATTAGGGGCAATAGGAGCAGTGGTAGTAGTAGTAGCAGTGGGAGGAGTTGGATCAGTGGGAGGAGAGGAAATGGTCAAAGGCTGAGAAGGGAATACAGGCTAACCATCCTTATGGAGTTTCCTTCTAACCCTCCTCTTAAAGGTTTGACCTTAGGGTCGGCATCTACCTCCATATCTTGAGATTCTAGAGGCTGCTTAGACACTGACTCCTTCTCCTAAGGGGGTTGCTGCTGCTGCTGCTCAACTGTAGGAACTTCTCTCTGTGCAGACACTTCCCCATACTGTTTCTGCTGCTGTTCCTCTTGATCCTGCTGCTATTTCTCTTGTTGTTGCTCCTCTAGAGGTTGCTGCTCCTCTTGATGTGCAGTGGAAGGAGCAAGAGACTTACTTGTGCCCTGTTGGCACACCAACTGAAGCAGAAGGTCCTTTATCTGCTGGACCTCCTCAACCAAAAAATCAAACTTCACATCAACTTGTTGGACTTGCATTTGTAGAACTGACAAGCTCTCTTGCTGCTTCATCATTAAACCATCAACTCATTTGCACTTCTGCTAGTCTCCCCTGAGTCCTTGGTTGGGTCTCAATATGTGAAGGAGATGTTAGGATCGGTTATTCGGTGATGGCAAAGCTAGAAGGGGGGTTGAATAGATTTGCAGCAGAAACTTAAGCAATTTAAAAACTACTTCAGATTAAAAGATCTACTCAATCAAAACCCCTTTGATCTGATGTAATGTGTGTGAACAAATTAACAAGTAGTGTGTAAACGAAATCCCTAAGCATGCATCTAGCGCAGTACAATGCAAACCACAAATCAAACCACAATGCAAAAGGGATTTTTTAGGTGGTTCGGAGATCACACCACGTGACTCCTATGTCCACCCCCCACACAGTGAGGACACACTACTCAAGAACTGAGTACAACACACACACGAGCACACCGGCTTAACCACACACACACACGCTAGATCAAGTCCGCAAAAGATCAGATCCTCTAGCCTTGATCTGACCAACACACCACACACACATTGTCTGATGCAAACACGCAATCAGAACAACAATCCACACGTGGATCAAGAACAAGGAACGCTTGAACCACTACCACACACACAAAGATATGAAAGTAGTGAAGAGAGAAGAGTTTTGAGATGAAGAATCAAATCCCGATGTAGATCTCTTCTCGTTGGTCGTCCAGAAGACTCCAAGCCTCGTCTTGACAAGTATCAGTTAATGGAGAAGCTTGAACCATGGACGAACCGACTTCAACTCCTCTTGGAAGGTTGTTCTTCTTTGTTCTGGGCAGAGAGATGAAGCAGGGCAGCAGGAAGAAAGCCTTCTTCTTGACCTTTGCTTAGGGTTTTGGTATGGTGGCTTCTGCTGCGAAAATAGCCTCATATGATCCATATATAGTGGTGTCCAAGCATAGAGAGTCGTGCCAAAAGGAAACACCAAAATATAGATCATATCCCGGCCATTAGATCTTCCCGAAACTCCGTCTGTCGACAGCTGACTTGCTGCTGTCGACAGATGTTGCAGGTTTGCAAGAAACAGAAGACTGGCTTCCGGGAAGCAATTTATGTGGAGATCTGTCGACAGGCGAAAATCATCTGTCGACAGATGCACTATTCATCTGTTGACAGATGCACTATTCATCTGTTGACAGGTGCACTATTTCAGCAACTTGTCTTGTTCTTTTGCACTTGGATTTTGGGCTTTGTCTTGGTACATTCACACCTACATTAAAAGACATAATTAGTGAGATATAATGAACATATAAAACATGTGTTTCATTTGCATCCAATTGTCATTCTCATCATGTTTCACACATTCATAACACATCAATTTTGTCTTGTTCATGAAATGTTCATCATCAAAAACAAACATACCATTTGTGAACATTTCACATAACATCAATTAGTATTGCTCATCATCAAAAACATTTAAGCACTTGTTGTAACCCAACATTCTCCAATATGAGAACCCAACATTCTCCCCCTTTTTGATGATGACAAAACTTTCAATTTTTGCACAATTGATGTTTTCCCCCTTTTGGCAACATTCAAAAAGATAAGAGTGCACAAAAGTAAAAGAATGAAGCAAAGAATTGTGTGACCACATAACTGAATTGTGAAAGATATGAGTGGGGAATGAATGTTCAATTAGAATCTTAAGGTTGAGAACTGGTTTATACCCATTGCAAGATGTCATAGACACTAGTATTAAGACACGTAAAAATTCTACAATGGTTAAGAGATAATACTCCGGGAATCTCAAGTTATAGCATTTAGGATACATCGTCCAAAAACACATGAAAGTAAGATAACCCCTTGAATAAATCCATTAAAGAAAATCATATATCTTAGTGGTGATTTTCAGTTGGTAAAGGAAGGTAATGTCCACATAAACATTTGACAATTGACAACCCATTGCCCTTGATTTAAATCTTGGAGGCTCCACTCTATTTCAAGCATTTGAACAATTTCTTTTGTCAAGTTAATGTGGGAAAAGTAGTAATTAGGATCACTTTCACCTTTTGACGTGAAGGTAGACATGAGGGATGCCCGTACCCCCAGTTACTCAGTGTGAGTGACCATCATACCATTGTGCAGAGATAATGAAAAGACTTTTTTACGCGAAGACAGACATTTGTGATGCCCATGTCCCCGGTTATTAAGTGATACTCATCATTGCTCTACCTTTGTCCCATTTCAAATACTTTTTATGAACTTTTGAGTGTTTGAAATAGGTAGCTTTTCTCCTTTTTTTTTTTTTTTTTGTTTTTTTAACAATCAAGGTCAATGGTTATTTAATGTCAATGGTTAATGTAAAACATTAAGTTCAAAAACCTTCTTACTTATCAAACCATTTTAGAAACATGATAATCCATAAGGGAGTTATTCAAGTGAGTTAGGTTAAAATCATTAGATTTGATCAATGTTTTCTAGATGACACAACCTAGACTCAATCACAAAATATTATATCAAAATCATTGTGATTAATTCAATGTCTTTGATACTATGTGAATATGAAAGGTTGCAATGAGTAGTAAGTCCCTTTTCTCCCCTTGCATCAATAATATGAACAAACTCATAAAGAAAGGATTGGATAAGATGAAGATTTATCATTTAAATGTGTATCTGTCGACAGCAAGGAGTGCCTGTCGACAGATGCACTCAGATCTGAAGGACTTGGTTCTGAGAGGTCAAAAACTGTGCTTGGCTGTCGACAGATGGAATTCGTCTGTCGACAGAACACTCAGAGTTCAAAAACTGGTTTTCTGTGAAGTCATATCTGTCGACAGTGTGGTTCAGGGCTGTCGACAGGAGCTTTGAAACTGCAGCTTTAAGGCTTTGAATTGAGAGTGACTTGACCCATAAGATTGAGGGATAAATACACATTGAGTATGAAGGATATCCCTTATGAATTTCACTCACCTAGCCTTAAACTTACTCCCCCATAATGTGTGCATGTGATGAGATAACATTCAAGCAATTCAATCATGATTTACACATTCATCACAAGCAGTTGCACACAAATTTCATAAGCATTCATGAGCATTTTCAAACTTACTCCCCCATAACACATGCATAGAAAATGTATCAAGCAATTCACACGTTATTAAGCACACAACTAGTCTTATGCATTACATGACTTTTGGTACTTGGCAGAGTATTTTACTCACGCATAATGATAGTTTCCAAACAAGCATAACTTGTTTTTCCACATGTCATCATTTGATATACCAAGAGGACATGTGCACAGTTATGTAAGCAAGATGGCATGATTCCAATTGCTAAGAGGCATTGTCATGTGGGGTAGCATTAAGACACATTTTGCATTGCTCAGATAAAGGTAAGGATCCATTTCAATTTCAGCAGTTCATATATGAAGTGATAAGGAGATTTTACCTGAACAGTCTTCAATCATAGTAAAAACAGTTTACCTTTGTTCTCCATCATTTCTTGCCTTGCACAGCCAATGTCATGAATCCATTTCTAATTTTTGGCTGCAAGACATCTCAGCTTGTTGATCAAGCTTGTTTTGGGACCCACACTTGCTTGGGTCCTGCAACGACATTAAGGTTAGGATATAACAAAGATTTCAAAATCCAAAGTGATTTGATTTTTGGATTTTTGTTGTTTTGTGCAGTTTTCCTGTTCATAGATACATGAAATTTTTGATCTTTATGAACATGTTTATCCTTGTGTGTATGAACATATGGATTATTATGGAGCTTTGAAGCATGCACAACATCATGATTTTTATGAGAGTGTTGATTTTTCTTCCAGCAGAATTTAGCAAGATGACCAAGTTTATTGCATTTGTAGCAAACGGGTTGAGCATTTACCTGGAGCTTACCATAGTGTGATTGCATTTGCTGGAATCTCTGAGATCCTTTAGAGTACCTTTGATCACCCTTGGGTTGAGAAGAAGGAGGTGGTACCCTTTGGTATCTCTTGGCATGATGTGGAGTGGAGATTGCCTTGAAGCTTTTTGAGCTGTTGGAGGAGTTGAAACATTGTACAATCCTGCTTTCTTTTTCACTTCCTTTTTCGGATTTTCAGTTGTAACTACATTCCTTTTAATTGCTGCCTTTTTGTTCAAATTTTTATTTTGTTTTGAACATTTTTCTTATTTTTCACAGAAGCAAGACTTGTGTTTTTAAATTCATTTTGAATCTTCTGTTTTTCAGCTTTTAATGCAACAACTTCTTTTTCTGAAGTCTGAAGCTTGTTTAGCATGACATCCAAACTATTTTTCATTTTGTTCTTTTCATTTTCAAATTGAGCAATTTGTTGTTCCAGATCAACAATTTTATTCTTAGAATTGTTCCATTCATCATTTAATGGTCTGTCATGATACATGCATTCAATCTTCTTTTTCAGATGATTATTTTCCTCAATCAATTGGTTGCATTTCTCTTTTATTTGATGATCATGAGCCATGTTGGAGATTTGTTTGATCAATTGATCATTATCAAATTTGAGATTTTCATTATGATCAATCAATTTTTCATTTTGATTTTTCAAATCAGAATTTTCAGATTCCACAAGATCATGATCTTCTTTCAACTTAGAAAACTTGATTTCATAGTTTTTGACTTCATTTTCCAATTTTTCATTTTCCATTTTCAATTTTTTATTTTCTTCATAGAATGCTTGAGCATTATCAATTATCATTCCATTCTTCTCCAATTTTTCTTTTAACTTCTTGTTTTGAGATTTTACCTTCTTAAATTGATTGGACAAGTGTTCATAGCATTCTATCAATTCATCATAGGAAATATCATCTTCTGAGTCAGAATTAGATATTGATGTGTCAAATGGTTCTGAATTGGATTTACCTGACCTTTGAGAGTTTCTTGACGTCTCTGACAGATATGATCTTTCAGATTTGTTTGAACTAGGAGAACCTCTGGAGCTGCCATGAGCCATGAAGCATTTGTCTTTGGCTTTATTTGCAATCTTGCTTGTCTTCTTAAAGGTGTCCTGCATTTTATAAACATGGTTATCAAACTCAATACACATTGGTCTATTTATGATACTCAATAACTCAGACATATTTCTGAGTATGTTGTAGATAAATAAACCAACCAACAAAGTAATCAGATCAGTTAAGAATCAATTATAAACCCGATCAGAGCGATTAAGCACACATAAACAGATATGCCAAATCACAATCGATGAACAGAAAACCTGCTCTGATACCAATTGTTAGGATCGGTTATTCGGTGATGGCAAAGCTAGAAGGGGGGTTGAATAGATTTGCAGCGGAAACTTAAGCAATTTAAAAAACTACTTCAGATTAAAAGATCTACTCAATCAAAACCCCTTTGATCTGATGTAATGTGTGTGAACAAATTAACAAGTAGTGTGTAAACGAAATCCCTATGCATGCATCTAGCGCAGTACAATGCAAACCACAAATCAAACCACAGTGCACAAGGGATTTTTTAGGTGGTTCGGAGATCACACCACGTGACTCCCACGTCCACCCCCCACACAGTGAGGACACACTACTCAAGAACTGAGTACAACACACACATGAGCACACCGGCTCAACCACACACACACATGCTAGATCAAGTCCACAAAAGATCAGATCCTCTAGTCTTGATCTGACCAACACACCACACACACGTTGTCTGATGCAAACACACAATCAGAACAACAATCCACACGTGGATCAAGCACAAGGAACGCTTGAACCACTACCACACACACAAAGATATGAAAGTAGTGAAGAGAGAAGAGTTTTGAGATGAAGAATCAAATCCCGATGTAGATCTCTTCTCGTTGGTCGTCCAGAAGACTCCAAGCCTCGTCTTGACAAGTATCAGTTAATGGAGAAGCTTGAACCACGGACGAACCGACTTCAACTCCGCTTGGAAGGTTGTTCTTCTTTGTTCTGGGCAGAGAGATGAAGCAGGGCAGTAGGAAGAAAGCCTTCTTCTTGACCTTTGCTTAGGGTTTTGGTATGGTGGCTTCTTGCTGCGAAAATAGCCTCATATGATCCATATATAGTGGTGTCCAAGCATAGAGAGTCATGCCAAAAGGAAACACCAAAATATAGATCATATCCCGGCCATTAGATCTTCCCGAAACTCCGTCTGTCGACAGCCGACTTGCTGCTGTCGACAGATGCTGCAGGTTGCAAGAAACCAGAAGACTGGCCTTATGGGAAGCAAATTTCTGTGGAGATCTGTCGACAGGCGAAAATCATCTGTCGACAGATGCACTATTCATCTGTTGACAGATGCACTATTCATCTCTTGACAGGTGCACTATTTCAGCAACTTGTCTTGTTTTTTTGCACTTGGATTTTGGGCTTTGTCTTGTGTACATTCACACTTACATTAAAAGACATAATTAGTGAGATATAATGAACATATAAAACATGTGTTTCATTTGCATCCAATTGTCATTCTCATCATGTTTCACACATTCATAACACATCAATTTTGTCTTGTTCATGAAATGTTCATCATCAAAAACAAACATACCATTTGTGAACATTTCACATAACATCAATTAGTATTGCTCATCATCAAAAACATTTAAGCACTTGTTGTAACCCAACATTCTCCAATATGAGAACCCAACAGGAGAGACATGATGCTCTTCTTCAAATGTAGGCTCAAATGTAGTAGTGCTTGGAACTTCTTCTTCTTGTACTCCCTTGCCCCGCAAATCTCTAAGCACTTGATTTATTGTATCTTCTGGTGCTTCTAGCTCAGGAGATGGGACAGGAGCCTGCTCTTGCTGTAGTTGTGGTTCTTGTTCTTGCTCTTGTTGTTGTTGTTCCACAGGTACTTCATCTCTTGTTTCCTCATTGCCAATCTGTGGAGGCTGGACTTCTGGAATAGATGAGGAGCTATGTGCCTCATCAGGAAATATTTCATGAGAACCTTGTGGCACAGAGCCCTTGCTCTAATAGTTTTGTGCCTTGCTCTCCAAACTGTAGTGGCTTCTCCTTAATGTAGACAGACCTATCTTTTCCTTAACTGCAACAGAAATTTCACCACTCAAGTCTACTAAAAACTTCTTAAAGATAAGGGTCAGCAGAGGTCCATATGGGAGGGACTCCTGCAAATTTCTAGATCTTGCCATCCTCTCCAAGATGATAGAGGGCAGGTTGACCCTATGTCTCTATATAGCCCAAAACAATAGACTTCCATCTCTGGCAGTGATAGAAGAATGGGTGCCAGCCCTAGAAGTGATTATGGAATGGATCAATCCTTTCTCTACAGATAACTCATTAACTAGGAGTCCTTTCTTGCTAATAGACCCCAGACTCCCAATAACGCCCAATCGTTGCTTCTCCATGGGCACTGCTTCACAAATCCTGTGACCAGAATTGAGGCAATCTAGCATTTCAACTAATAGATCTTCAGAAACTATGATGGTAGTGCCCTTGACTATTCCAGTAACTGATCCTTCAGGAGTGACTAGGAGGGATACATAAAATGCTTTGAGAGCACCCTCGAAAGTTGGCTCTGCAATCTGACACAGCTTCGACATGCCCAATGCTGCTAGGGTTTCTTCTACCCATACTAGCCTACCATGAAGTTGACTGAAATCTACTACCTTCCTGAGGCAAATGGAGGCTTTAGCATATGAAAGGCGTTGGAACTGTTCAGGTGTGAACATGGTTCCCTCCGGAGCCCTAGATGAGGCCATCTAGACAAGAACGACAGAGGAAACTGAGATGGATGTCAAAGGAGATACAAAAATGGTGTTTAGAAGTCAAGAAACCTACCTTTCTTCAGAGAAGATGAGAGATTCTATAGATGCTCCGAAGACGGTTCCGTTGGGGTGAACACCACGCGTGGGAAGAGGAAGAAGATGACGGGAGAGTTGGAGAGAGAGTTCTGTTGAGTTATGGTTATTTAAATAACCATACTCACTGACTTGATCATTGCTTTAATCTATTTTTGATGATGACATAATTCTGGTCAATCATGTTAAGCACACAACTTCAAACATATTGTGTTTTGTTGATGACATTTGTGTTTTTGATGATGACATTTTGTACACAATCTGATGTCATATTGTATATATATGGAAGATTGTTGAGTTGTGTATTCATTTAGATAATGACTAAAAACCTTCATGTTGATGATATCTACACACTCATACTTTGATTTTAATGACGACTACAACATTTGGTTGTGTATGATGTCCAAACACTCATACTTTGATTTTGATTTGATCTTGATGATGACACATTGTACATATTACAATGATGAATGAACAACATGTTTTTAATACTTAATATTTCATTTTTGATGATAATAAAATGTTTTGATGGTTCACACTTCTTATATATAGGTTCACATAATTCTATCAAAGTTGTGTCGACACAAGATGTCAAGTGTGTCGACACACCCTCTACATTTAGAGCATAAAAGAGTCAGTGGTGTCGACACATGTGGATGTTGTGTCGACACAGTGTATGAATTCAGTAAACAGTGAAGGAAGCAGTAGCCAGTGGTGTTGACACAGTCTGCTTGTGTGTCGACACTCACTGTCCCTCCCAGAAGCCTATTCTGAAGCCAGTATCCAATGGTGTCGACACAGTCTGCCTGTGTGTCGACACACTTCGACTGAAGCTCAAAAATGGAAATTTTTATGGACACGTGTCTGCATGGGAATCAAGGGAATTGACCTAGATTTTTGTGCCCACGCACCCCAAGGCACCTCATGGACATATGGGGCTATAAATACCCATGATCCTCGTACTCCAAAGGCAAGCCAGCCCATACAACTCCCAGAAAAGGTTTTTGGCGGCAAAAGGGGTCTCTCCAGTGCCTTGCTCAATCTCCAGAAGTTCTAGACCAGCCTTTCAACATAGAGGACGTGGAAATCAAGGTCAAGCTCTAGAGAAAGAAGTGGTGTGCTCAAGAAGGAGTAGATCTGAAAGAAGTGCAACAACAGAAGAAGAAGAAATCGCAATCCAAAAGCTACTAACGTAGAGCAGTGCCGATCAAGAAGAAGAAGAAGAGGAAGGAAAAGAAGAAGAAGAGGAGAAACAACAGAATTGAGGAAGAAACGTTGTGGATCTGTGATCGTGGTAATCAAATCAATATTTGAAGGGATATGTCTTTCCTCACTCACACCTTTTCTCAACTCAATTCATGTATTTGTGTGTGTGTGTACTGAACTAAGATCAGTACGTGGATTCTATGTGGATGTTTGTTTTCTGATCTGTACAAGTGCTCAGTACAGATCATAGTGTGTGTGTTGTGATCTATGTCAGTTTGTGCACAGATCTGAATTGTGTGTGGTGTGTAGATCAGATCGAGGCTTGAGGATTTGATCTTCTGTGAACTTGATCTAGCGTGTGTGTGTGTGTTTGAGCCTGAGTGCTCGTGTGTGTGTTGTACTCAGTTCTTTGAGTAGTATGTGCCTCACTGTGTGAGGGTTGGATGTAGGAGTCACTAGATGTGATCTCTGAACCACCTAAAAATCCCTTGTGCACTGTGGTTTGCATTATATTGCGCTAGATGCATGCATAAAGATTTTGCCTACACACTAATTAATTTGTTCACACACGTTAATCACATATTTGACACTTACACTGTTTCAAAAAGTGTTTCTCACATTTTGATAACACACATTGAATCAGATCAGAGGGTTTTAATTGAGTAGATTCTTTATTTCACAGTAATTTTTAAATTGATTAAGTTTCCGCTACAAATCTATTCAACCCCCCCTTCTAGATTTGCCATTATAGAAAATCCAATCCTAACAAGTTCAAATGGGTGATTTGGGAAAAAGAGGAAAGGGTCCTAATAGAGAAATGGGAATAAGTAATGGACCATTAATGAGAAGATGGTTCGGCTGAGATTAAATGAGTGAACCGTTATTATAATAAATTCCTCTTTAAATAACAAATTAAAAAATATTTTATTTAATTAAATTAACATGAACTCCGACTTCATAGACTCTGACTTGGAGAAGTTGAAGTGCTGCCTTCGACTTTACAAAAGTCGCAGTACACAATTCCAGCTTCATGAGAGTCATAGTGGACTCCGACTTTGTGAGAGTTGCAGTCTACACTCTGACTTCATAACAGTCGCAGTTCCAGGACTTAGAAAATATTGCAATGAATTTTAACACACTTCAGAAGTTTAGTCATGGATTTATCATACATCACAACAATTTAATCAGGGTTGCACATACCTATTTCTCTTCTAATTGATGTAAATCTATCTTCAGAAAGAGGTTTAGTGAATATATCAGCTAATTGATTATCTGTAGAGACAAAATCAAGTAAAATATCACCATTACTTACATGGTCCCTGATGAAATGATGTCTGACCTCAATATGCTTTGTTCTTGAATGTTGGATAGGATTTTTGGTCAAGTTGATTACGCTTGTGTTGGCACACAACATTGGAATTTCGTGAAGTGTTTGACCATAATCTTCTAGTTGATGTTTGATCCACAACAGTTGAGTACAGGAACTTCTAGCTGCAATGTACTCTGTTTTTGTTGTAGACAAGGCTACTGAATTCTACTTTCTAGAAGACCAGGAAATTAAGCATCTTCCAAGAATTTGACAAGTACCACTGGTGCTTTTTCTATCTATTTTGCATCCAGCATAGTCAGCATCACTATATCCAATCAACTTAAAATCAAAACATCTGGGATACCATAAACCCAATTTACTTATGTTTATAAGATATCTAAAAATTATTTTAACAACATTAACATGAGATTCTTTAGGATCAACTTGAAATCTAGCACACAAACATACACTGAACATTATATTTGGTCTACTGGCAGTAACATAGAGTAATGACCCAATCATACCTCTATAGATCTTTTGATCTACTTTCTTGCCAATTGGATTACTATCTAACTTAATTCCTGAGCTCATGGGTGTTCCTAAGGGCTTACACTTGTCAAAACCATATTTTGAAAGTAAATCTGAAATGTATTTGGTTTGACAAATGTGAGTACCTTTCCTTGGTCTGCTTGATTTGCAACCTAATAAAATAATTAAGCTCACCCATCATACTCATCTCATACTCACTTTGCATAAGGTTTTCAAAGAATTTGCAAAGTGATTCATTTGTAGAACCAAAAATAATATCATTAAATATATTTGTACTATCAAGATTCCTTCAGAACATTTCTTAATAAATAGAGTGCTATCTACTTTACCTCTTATGAAATTATGTGATATAAGATAAGCACTTAGTCTTTCATACCAAGCTCTTGGAGCTTGTTTCAGGCCATACAATGTTGGGGATATCCCACGATCGGCAGCCCTCTCTCTCACACGATTCACACATAGAGATCGGAGGAGAGATTGAAGAAGGGAGAAGAAGAACACAAGAACACCAGAGTTTACATGGTTCGGAGGCAACGCCTTCCTACATCCATGGCCACAGCAGCAATTTAATGCTATATGTCAGGAACATCATCATAGTACAAGGAGAATCTGCCTTACTTTATATACTGGGAGGTTAGGGCGCCATAATCGAGAATTACAAGGACAAAAATGCCCTTAACTCAAAAACGCGAAGTTTTCTATCCTGGGGTGTGAGAAGTCGAATGCCTTGAGGACTTCGATTGCCTTGGGTCTTGAAGTCAACTGCTGAAGTCGATTGCCTTGAAGTCGAATGCCAAAGTCGACTACTGAAGTCGACTGCTGAAGTCGACTGCCAAAGTCGACTGCTGAAGTCAACTGCTGAAGTCGACTACCTTGACATGTGCGAAGTCGACTTCCAAAGTCGACTGCCTTGAAGACTTCGACTCATTCTCTTCTGTAAGCCAAATTTATGACACAACAGGTGTGCGAAGTCAACTGCCTTGAAGACTCCGAACTGGTCCACTTTGAGAGTTTAGGATCCACACTCTAACATACAATACTTTATTTAAACGGAAAACATGATTTGAATATTTAGTATCTTCAAAACCAGGTGGTTGCTCAACATAAACTTCTTCTTTTATGAAACCATTCAAAAAAAGCACTTTTAACATCCATTTGAAATAAATTAATGTTAAGAGAACATGCATATGCTAAAAGAATTCTAATTGCCTCTAATCTAACATACTCTTCATTTATCCACACTGCCCGCATCATCTCACTATAACTGCCCTCCCCCTCGTGATGACTCGTATCGTCATCAGCATGTATATATGAATTAATTAGCATAAATAAAATAAACTATCAAAAATATACATATAAATGTGAATGAACATACTTGGGTCTGATGGAGGAGGTGTTATCCACTCGCCATCTGTGATGGAGATGCAGATGCCGTCGATCCTATACCACAATGACATAAAGAATTATATTAAACAAATATTGCAATGCATACAAATCATGACATACATACCTACTGCCAGTGGTAGAGGTGCAGAGGTCATGGGTCCTGTAAGGATAGAAATAAGATACCACAATGACATAAAGAATTATATTAAACAAATATTGAAATGCATACAAATCATGACATATATCCCTACTACCGGTGGTAGATCTGCAGAGGTCGTGGGTCCTATAAGGATAGCAATAAGATACCACAATGACATAAAGAATTATATTAAATAAATACCACAATGCATACAAATCATGACATATATACCTGTTGTCGGTGGTAGAGGTGCAGAGGTCGTAGGTCCTATAAGGATAGCAATAAGATACCACAATGACATAAATAATTATATTAAATAAATACTGCAATGCATACAAATCATGACATATATACCTGCTGTCAGTGGTAGAGGTGCAGAGGTCATAGGTCCTGTAAGGATAGCAATAAGATACCACAATGACATAAAGAATTATATTAAATAAATACCGCAATTCATACAAATCAAAGTATACATACCTCTTGTTAATGGTGGAGGTGTAGAAAAGGAACTAAATCTCCTCCCACTACCCTCTCCCCTCCCACCTGAAGAAGTCGCACGTCGTCCTCGAACCATATCTTCAAATGGTAATAAAAGACATGCATATCATCAATAGTGAAGAAAGAAAGATGTAGAATATTAGAATTTATAGTAAAATTGTCTATCATTAATCAAACATTCTCCATTTCATCTTCAGATGCTGGGGATATATCAAATTCAGCATTGACATCTTCATTATCAAATTCATTTTGATCACTAGTATGTTCATCTTCATCGGAGTCTCCTAACTCTATTTCATTTTTTGTGGATCGACATCTTCCACTTCATTCTCTTTTAATAAAGAAAGTTGCTCCACATATTCATTTTCATAAAAGTAGGTAACTCTACATCATCACCCAAGTCTGATTGAAAGAATTTGGCATTCACATCCAATCTACTGTTTTAGTCAAATCCAACTCATAATTTGGGAAAAGCCTTGTCTTAATCTTGCAAACTTCCCACCAATCATTTCATTCTTTATTTCTAGACGATGGATATTTTGTATAATAGACCTGATGGGCTTGTGTGGCTAAAATAAATGGATCATAAGTATTCAATTTGGACTTATGTCTAATATCGACAATCCCATATGTTGTGTCATTTTAAATAGAATTAGGATCAAACTAATGACACTTGAACAAAAATATATGGTTGTCATCTGTAACGACCCGACCTCCCAGACCCTTGCCAGGGGTCCCGAGGGTCGCACAACCACCTATGGATCCGAAGATCCAGAAGGGTTAGAAGAAATAGTCTAGTGAGATATGTACTGAATCTAAATAACTATAACAATATGTACAATATGCAAAAGGTTTGTACAACGGGTCCCAAGTAAAAGCACAGGTACAAGAAGAAAGGTGCAGTCCTTAAGGGGCATACCCCGAGGACTTGTAAAGCACAACTCTCAGCTCACTCGGCTACAAGAGCTCACAACGCTCGCTCTCACTGCTGCTGACAACACGCGGCGCCACAGCCGCCTCTGCAACCCGTCTGACACCGAGCTCCCACGGCGATAAGCCCCTAGTTGAAGGAAGTAGGGGGGTGAGCCTCGTGAACACGACCAGTAGGGATTACCAGTCCCTCATCGGCCATAGCAGCAGGAACTCCGAGAACAGGAAAACTACACTAGAAAGCTATAAAGTGAGTAACACCTATAGCATGATACTACTAAGCAGCAGAAGAGAGAATAACGCCATGACCACCTACGGAGGTCGGGACACACACACGACTCCCGCAGAAACCAACGGAGTCGGGCACACAGTGGAAGCAGCCCTCGGTACACCACCGAGACCACACAACAACCAGGTGTGAACGACGTCTCACCGCAAGCATGGCCACCTCAGACCTCCACGGAGTCGAGGGCCTACAAGCAGAACCATCCCAGACCTCAGACATACCGCCAGGTCGGGAAGCCACACATGCCGGTACCACCACGGACTGGCACCCAAGAATGGGACTATGGTACTGAGAGGACACCGAACGAAAACCACCAGAAGCACGGGTCTGCACAAGGCCAGACCAACGACGCCCACGGAACAAGGCACAACCAGGCTATAACCGTTGTGCCAACTAGGGCAATGGGGAACACTTGGAAACATCGTGAGGAAACGTCATCACAACAACATCAACCAAGCCACTACCGCTAGCAGCCAAGAGGGGGACCCGCAGTCCACATGCTCTGCTCGCTAGCCTAGCTCCTACGTCCGCCCCCGCGCAAGGGTAAGACAGAGCCGCCACAGAAACACACAATGCATGCAACCCCGCAGCCTGGCCAAGCTGCGGTCTCACGCCTGACACCACTACGTGGCTCCGAAACCAATGCAGAGAGAGGCAGTGAGACAAGGGACTGTCTGGGCTGTGCCGAGAAGAGAACCGCCTCAACGACCTTGGCGTCCCGCCCCAGACAAGAGAGCTCTACAAATGACTCAGTGCCGCTATCCAAACCACCATTTTCCCCTCAACTCCAGAGTCCGCCCAGTTGGCTATCAACTCGAGTACGCTCGCAACCTGCCGCGTTCCTACCAAAAGGTCCTAAGGGCAAAGCCAGCCCTAGGGCACACGCCGACACACAACCGGGCCAACGGAAGCACCCGAGGCAACACAGGTAATGTCGTGCCCCCACCGGCCGTCGCAATCTCATCGCGATGGGGAAGGGCGCCGCGACACCAACCTTATCGCGACGGGGAGGCGCGTCGCGATAGGGAACCCTGTCGCGATCGGAAAGCGCGCCGCGACAGCGACCCTTATCGCGACCGCCAACCGCATCGCGATAAGGTCGTGCCCAACCGGGCCGATGCCTCTACTGGTGTCGCGACGCACACCGCGGTCGCGACATCAGTCGAGAGGTAGACCGCTGGAATCCTTAATCCCGGGGCCGCCCACGAGCTACAAACATGCACACACAGGGGAGGGAGCATGGGGAAAGCTGAAAAGCTATTCTAAAAACTGCGAGGGCTCCAATCCACCCGGATTAGAGAGGGCACAAGAAATCCCTACCTCTTACGAAGAACTGGACCTCATAGGGGGCCTTCACGACGTACGGCCGCCTCCCCCTCACTCCACGCGTGCTCCGCCGCTCTGCCATGAGCCTGCCAGCGCCACCACGCCCCGATCACCGGAGGGGAGCCTCCCCCATCGCCGGAGAAGATGGGAAAGAGAAGAAGAGGAAAGAGAGAGGGAAAGGGGTATCCGGCCAAGGCCTTAAGCCTTCGGCACCCAAGATGCGACGGACCGCCACGTCGCGTTAAGGACCTTAATGCGACGGGTCACAGGACCGCGATGAGAACGCATCCTACCAGGATGCCGCGACAACACGACAGGCCGTACTGACACACCTGCCACTCTGATAGGTGTCAGACGACCGACACGACAGAAAGCAGTCACGACCCGTTGACTGGTCGCGACAACAAGATGCGACAGAAACACTGGGTGCGACAACGACGCGACGCACACGCGCATCACAACAGGGATGACTGTCACGTCGTGCACTCACGACGTGACACTAACGCGTCACCCATCTTGGACGCGTCAATGGCCAGTCATCCCAGACACCGGACGGAAAGCTGGGAAGCCGGGTCTTACATCATCTCTGAGATATTGCAATTCTAAGATCTCCTCAATAATACCATAATAATCACATTCATTTTCATTATATGTATTTCCTTTCACACATACCCCGTTGTTCATTGTTGACTTATTCTGCCCATATTGTTTAGTGTGAAATCTATATCCATTCACAATAAATGCTGGATATGTACGTGCAATTTTCGATGGTCCATAACTTATCTCTCGAAGTCTTTGATCAGTAATGAAACATTTTTCAACCTACATATGGAGATTACACTAGTCAGAGGGCTAGTATAAGATGGATGTATCCATTTGAAAGGTATATTTGAATAATAAGTTTTTTCTTCTTACAATTCCTATATATGTATGATATGTTTGTCAATTGTCATCTAACTTGTTGATGTAGGTGTATGCATGACCTCAAAATGAAAGTTTGCAATAAGGCAAAAGTGGAGGTTTCTATTGTCGAGGCATACATTATGGAAGAAATATCGAACTTTTGTTCGATGTATTTTGAACCAGACATAAAAACATGTCGTACTCAACCTCCACGTAATGATGATGGGGGGGGGGGATCTGTTGAGTCAGATCAACTCTCTATATTTAATCATCCTGGGCATGCGTTCAAACATTCTTCAACTCGCATGCTCGATGATAGAGAGTTATGCGCCGCAAAGATATATATTCTTTTGAATTGTACTGAGCTTGAGAGTTATGTTGAGTAAGTCCTCAACTCACAATTCATTATATATATAACTTCTTTGCCCTTCTTCTAGCCATTGAATGTCCTCTTCCATTCATACTGCAGAATTCAAAGATATCCACATCTCACTAATGCAGAGGTTGATAAAGAACGAGAGAAGTTATTAGCCTTATGCTTAATTTTCTACTAAAGGTGAGGTCCACTTTTTAACTAGTCTTCTTTATATGTAAATTGAACAAGGTTTGATTATTGATTAAAGAGTTCGTCAGATAAGTTATGTCCCATCAAAAGTCGCACATAGCTACCCAGGATTTATTGTGAATGGGTACAGATTTCACACAAGAGACTATGGGCAGAGTAGGTCTACGATGAATAGCGGCCTATGTGTTAAAGGAAGTACAAACAATGAAAATGAATATGACTACTATGGTATTGTATGATCTCTGTATCCATGATGCCACTTTGGCCTAGACTCAAACTGCTGAGGCGTTAGTCTGTATTGATCATGATCTTGATATTGCTGCTCCCCTTAAAGATAAGATATGGATTGGTTATGCTGACCAAGGCTTTTGGCAGAAGGTTAATTATCATAGAGTTCCATCTCTGTGTGTAAGGCCCTCAAATTTTGTCCTTTTATTTTGTTGTGTGTGTAGATTCGCGCTTGTGGGTAAAATTATGTATGCATATGTAGATATCTACGTACATATTAGATAAGTGTACTTACGTATGTACGTGTGTGTTAGTTGTAAATATTGTTTGTTTGCATGGTGTAGTAGTGTGTACATTATACTACATATATTGCATGTATATATAGCGTATATATGGTTTTTTGCATGGTTTAAGCTCTGGACGAAGAGCAAATTGGCGTCAACATGGATGGACGTTCATGTTAAGTAAACGTCCATGTCAATGGACGCCAAAAGATAGGTAGACGGCCATGTATGTGGACGTCTATCTCTCTGAATTTCTATGCGCAGCAGATCCAGAAATCCCGGATTTGCCTTGCTCTCTGATTGGGGAGCTGTCTCCCAATGGCTCTCCCATCTCTTCAACACAAAACCCCATGGCATTTCTTATAAAAATAGCCCTCTTTGTGACTGGAAGAGCTCTCTTGGCTCTTGGCAAGGAAAACCCTAGCTGTGAGAAAAAGAGAGAAAAACCAGAGCTTTGGGGGCTTTGATCCGGCGATCAGAGGCTCCTTCCGGTGATCTACTGCATCAAGGAGGAAGTCTGGACATAGAGGAAGGCTTCCCCGACCCCGGCCTGCAGTGGAGATCAACCTAGAACTCGGAGCAAAAGGATTGTAGAGGCTTCTTGGCACTGCCCAAGGAGAGCTTCCTCAGTCATTTAGATCCCCTTGGAGATTTTTACTCAGGCAAGTAACCCATCCCCATTGTCCATATGTATGTCTAGTAGGTCTTAGGTATTTTCTGAGATTTATTTCGTGTCTTGGAACCCCTACATTCACCCATCTTTGGAGTTCGGTCTGTGTTTCTGCACAGACAGGAACTTAACGGCAAGAGATCTTACCGTTAAGCTCTTCATTTGGCGGCAGACGATGATGCCGTTAACCTCTGTGAACGGCCAGCCTTTGCTGTTTAGTTCTTCAGGACAGAACAGGGAACTGTTCTTCCTTATATATGATTATTTTCTGGATTTCTTCACATGAGGATATATTGTAAATGTTATATGCTATGTAATATAGATAATGGAATGCATTGTGAGATTTTTTGTAAATTTCTGTAATTAGTATAAATTGTTAGGTTTGTGTGAAATGCATGTTAGATAAAGATCTTGGATAGGATAACTTATTGTTCACCTGATTCGTGAAGAATTTGAATGCCATAATTTTTCTAGATCATGCGTATGTATGTCAGTCTCTGTCTAAAAAATTTGGAAATTTTCCCATGATCATGCGATTTATTACAATTTCTGTACTGAAAATAGAAAACATGTGTAGGTTCTTGTAAAACTCACAGTAAATTGTATGATGTGAAATAAAGTCGGGGAAAACTTTTGTGGTAATATGAATGATAGATGCAGGTTAGTGCACTGTCAAAATAGACCATGATGTTATGCTTCTATGATAACTGATTTATGAATTCCATATGGTTGAATGTTTTATTTTCTATAAATTTAATACAGTTCAGAAAAATATGAAAATTTGCATGTGTGGTCTGAAACCTACAAATAGCCCGTGGTTAAAATCTCATATGATTTGGGCAACAACAGAGTACATTGTGAAATTTCCATGTGAAAATGAGCTATTAATGCGTGCTTAACGTGATTATGGTTGGATAATGTGTTTTCAGCATGATTAGAGTAAGTTTCTGAGTGTTTAAATTTGTCAACAATAGTACTAAGTTAGGGAAAAACAGAGCCATGTGTAAACCGTATGAAATGTGTGTGTTAAAAACCGGAATGTGTAAAATGTGCCGTGTGTGACACTGCTTCCATAGAGGGCTGTGGAACTGTACTGTGGAAAGGTCCCCACGGGAAGGTTCAATGTGTTAAGATCCTAAGGGCATTAGGATGAAATCTTGGAGGTGGACAAGTACCACTGGTTAGGGTGGAGATTACTTCTCCCGATCTGCGTAGTACCAAGATTCGTCACTGTGTTGCCTAGGTGGCGTCTATGTGTTATGTGGATATGTTATATGTGTCATTCTAATGGTGGTTTGGACTATGTGTCACGGCATTTAAATGTGAAAATGTGAATGTGTATATGTGCAAATTGTGTAGTGTGAACATGTGAATGTGTAGCGTGTAAATGTGAACAATGCGAATGTGTAAATGTGTAAACATGTGAAACCAATGTGTTAAAAATGCGAACTTTTGATTTATGTTATGAAAATGTTAGATTCATGTCAAAACAGCAACCTTAATGTGTTTATAATGGTGTTTTATATGTGCAAAAGTGTGTAGAATCCATGTTAGGGGTATTTCCTTCTTATGTGTGAAAATCCCATGCTAAATTTGCTATCATGCTGTAGTTAAATGTAAGTGTAGCTCTCATGTGAATGAATGAGTAGAAAGCATGCGGTAGGTATTTCATTTTGGATTGACATAAACCATGTATCATGCATAGTGAAATTAGTAGAAATATCATGATAGGTAGTTTTCTATTATTGTACAACCATGATACATGTTTTGATTAACAAAATTGAATGAATGGCCTACTTGTGATGTATGCATGTATGATGTGTATGGAGTTTACTTGCTGAGTCTTTTAGACTCACTCTTGCTTCGGCGTATAGGTTTAGCAGGTGACCCTACTTCTTTGGAGGAGACCGTTGAGAGCGACTCTGAGCGAGGAGAATAGAGTGTTGTGGAGTCACCGTTGTTGTACCTTACTTTCATAGTATGTAATGAGACTTATGTAATTGAAGCTTATGTAAATTGTGGACAAACAATGTAATTTGAATTTTGTAATTCATTATGTGGACTTAGTTCCTTAAATTGCTATATGGATCATGTATGTTTAATGAGGATGATGAAATGCAAAGACAGTAGTTCTTTTACTTCTGCTACTCTGTATTTATATTTGTGTGCATCTCAATCATGTGTGTTAGTGCTTAGGTAAATGTCCCACTATGACGAGACTCACTATACCGATGTGGATTGGTATAATCGTACCGGTATAAGGAGGGTCGTTGCAGAGATTGGTATCAGAGCGACTGGTTGAGATTGTACATAAATATACATAAGTCATCATCTCCATTACATGCTAAGTCTTTATAGAGTTGTCCACATGTGTAGAATTGATTAATAATGAATGAAAGATAGATAAGAAATGGTTAGGGACTAAATAACGTCGTTTCTAATAGTGATTAAATTAATTTCAGCTTATGGCTTCACGCGGTAGACATGGTGGTGTACCTACTCGTGATGGCGAGCAGAGGAGAGATGAGCCTAGGCGTGAGGAGCAGACTGAGCAGTAGGCCCCGGCACCTCAGGGTCCTGTACTTCCCCCACCGCCACCTGTGGATTATGGAGTGTTCATTTAGGGTCTAGTGCAGGCCATGCAGACGCAGGCCCACACCCAGGCTGCACTCCAGGCTCAGATGGAGTCTCAGGTTGGAATAAAAAATAAAGAGTAGTCTGTTTTATTTAATGCATGATGTTGTGTTGAATATGCATTGCTTGTTGTTTGTTGTAGCAGGCCAGGTTCTAGTTCCCCAGGCTCAGGACCATGGTGGACCCTCCATCATGGAAGATTCAAGAGGATGTTGCCACCCTCTTTTAAGGGGGAGAGCGACCCATTACTAGTTGAGAGCTGGATGAGGGAGATCGAGAAGATCTTCCGGGCTGTTAGGTGCGCGGACGGGGACAAGATTACTTTAGCCACCTATATATGCTACAAGTATGTGTTAGTTTTATATGCTTGCTTATCCTGCTAAATTAGAGTTGTTAGTTGGTGCTTATGAAGGTTGTGTTGCAGGAGAGAGCTGATGTGTGGTGGGCTTCCTTACTGCATACTCGATTCGAGGACGGTGCTATTGACGTTGCTTGGGACGAGTTCGTGAGGCTCTTTCGGGCCAAGTTCGTCCCCAAGCATATCCAGGACAGGATGGAGCAGGAGTTCCTTTCCTTGACTCAGGGCTCCAAGACTGTACTCGAGTACGAGGCCAGGTTTGCTGAGTTATATAAGTATGCACCTCATATAGTAACTGATGAGTGCAGGAAGGCAAAGAAGTTTGTGATGGGCCTTAGCAGCCTGATGAGTGCAGGAAGGCAAAGAAGTTTGTGATGGGCCTTAGCAGCCTGATGAGCGCAGGAAGGCAAAGAAGTTTGTGATGAGCCTGATGAGTCACAGTGAAGAGGCATGTTTTAAGAAAAATAAGAGTCTTTTGCCAAAGCAGCCTGATGTTCCTGTTGTTCCGGCGCCTGCTCCTGCTCCAATTGTCCAAGAATGGAGGCCTGTTCGTGGGAGGAAATCCAAGTCTATGGCAACTGCATCAGAGGTTCCTATTAGTAATGCTTTTGAGCATCTGCTGGAGGTTTTCCTAGATCCAGTCATTTATGTCCAAGATCAAAATCTATCTATGCCTGCAGATCCTTCACCTGATATTACTGAGCATGTTCAGGGGCCCTAGGTCAATGATGAGGATGTTGCTGTGATCCAGCGTCCCGATTTGTGTAAGCCAAGTTCAAGCTCTCTCCATGTTACTTTTCAGCATCAGTTGCCTTCTGCCGCGTATCAGGGTGCAGTTTAACGTGTGCATGGTGTCGACCAAGAACCATGCATGGGCGGTTCTCATATTTCTGATGAGCCGACAGTCCAGGACCTGTCATGCTTGGACGTTAATGGAATATCCGACGTCCCTCCGGTTCTTGGTGGCCCGACAGCCAGAGTGGTGAACAGTGATGGAACTCTCTTGCATTCTTCTAGTTCTACTATTGGAAAGCATGACTCCGTATTACCTACTTTGGGGCCGTTAGAATCTTTGGTTTCGTTAAGGGCAGCTGCTGATAATATTCTAATGCCTCATGTGGATGTTTCCAAAGATGGTGGAATTCTTCTTAGTGACGGTATCATTACCAGATCTAAGGCTAAGGTTGTGGCGGATCGTAGTGGGTATGTTACCTCATGATGTCTCCTTTTCTTTTCTGGAATATTCGGGACCTCTCTAATATGTCCTCCAAAAGATCTCTTAAGATGATGGTGAAGAAGCATAAGCTGCAGTTTATTGATGTGTTTGAACCTAAGATGAATATTAGCAAGGCCTCCTGTTTTTGCAATTATTTGCGCATGGATTATTTTGTTGAGGATATACAGGAGATGTCCAAGATTTGGATCTTCTTTAATGAGCCTTTCTCCTTTAAACTTGTATCTTACTCCGACCAGCATGTTACTAGCTTTATTTCACAGGGCAATTCCACTATGTTGCTTGTCTCTGCCATATATGCTAGCTGTGATTTTCACGTTAGGAGATACCTGTTTGAAGACCTTCTTTGCATGGCTGACACTGTGGACGTACCTTGGGTGGTTGGTGGTGATTTTAACGCCATTCTCCACTCTTCTGAGAAGAAGGGTGGGCTCATGCATAACTCTAACTCTTGAGTTTAATGCCTTCATCTCGGCTTTTGGCCTTCTAGATATGGGGTTTAAAGGTTGCTCTAGACTAGATAGAGTTCTAGTTAATAATCTATGTAATGCAAATCATCCTGGCCTTAGTGTTCAACATCTTGCTCGGGGGCCTTCTGACCATGCTCCTCTTCTTTTAACATTTCATAATTCTTACTCCCAGCCTTCTCGGTTTATTTTTCAGACTATGTGGTTGACTCATGAATCCTTCTTTAACTGTGTTTCTCAAGTTTGGATCAGTGTGGACGGTGGTTGGTTCCCCAACCCTTTTTACAAACTCCAGGCTAAGCTTAAGGCGGTCAAGATTGCCCTTAAATCTTGGAATAAATCTGTATTTGGCCATGATAATATCAGGAGAGCTGAGGAGCAAGTTACTCTTAAGCAGCAGACTTTTGATTCGTCCCCCACTGTGGTGCACCGTGCTGATCTCAACATGGCTAATGCTAAGCTTAGACAAGCCCTCCACTGCCAGGAGATATTCTGGTGTCAGAAGCCTAGAATTCAATGGTTGGAAGAAGGGGACCACAATACTGCCTTCTGCCATGTTGTTGTTTAGGGTTTTCGTAGCATAAACTTTATTCACAGACTAAAGATTAATAACACTTGGTGTGATGATCAAAATTTGCTTAAGATTGAGGCAGAGCATTACTTTCATAACCTTCTAACCTCAGAGGACCATGTTGTTGATGATAATCTGCTTCTCTCTATCCCTCATCTTATTTCTGAGGACGATAATCAGATGCTCATTTATGCACCTTCAGTTGAAGAGGTTAAACAGACAATCTGGAACATGAATGGTAATAGTGCTCCGGGTCCTAATGGCTTCTCCGGGAAATTCTATACTTCTTGTTGGGATATTATTGGAGATGATGTGGTTGATGTAGTATGTGGTTTCTTCGCTGGTTTTCCTCTTCTGACAGGGGTTTCTTCCTCCATTATTGCTCTTATTCCTAAAGTTGATAATCCTAACAGCTACAGTGACTACGTCCCCATTAGCCTTTGTAACTTATGTTATAAAATTGTATCTTCTATTTGCAACAAGCTTACCATTATTCTGCCTTCAATCATCTCTTCTGAACATGGAGCTTTTGTTAAGGGTAGGAACATTATGGATAATGTGTTCCTGGCCAGACAATTGGTTTCAGATCTTGGTAGGAAAGCTCGAGGTCATAATGTTGTTTTTAAGCTTGATATGATGAAAGCTTATGATCGAGTGGAATGGGACTTCCTTCTGGCGGTCCTTCGCAAGTTTGGCCTCTCCTCAAGATTTACTTCTTATGGCTATGCTTATCTCCAACTGTTCTTTTTCAGTTCTCTTTAATGGCGCTCTTGCTGGTTTCTTCAAGTCGTCCAGAGGTCTTTGTCAAGGCGACCCTCTCGCCCCAGCCCTTTTTATTATCATGGAAGAAACTTTGAGTAGGGGCCTTTGGAAGATGATGGAAAATCGTGTTATTATTCCTTATTCGGGTCCCAGGAACTGTTTGCCAATCTCTCACCTTTTATATGCTGATGACACTCTCATTTTCCTCAATGGCCAAGCTACTAACATCTGGAAAATTATGAATTTCATCACCATGTATGAGCAGTCTTCTAGTCAACAGGTTAGTCATGGTAAAAGCAGTTTCCTTATTTCTAAATCTGCTCCTCTTCATGTGGCTTCTAAAATTCATCGAATGACTGGCTTCCAGCATCAAAAAGGTACTATGCATCATCTTGGTGTGCCAATTAAGCAAGGTAGAAACATGGTGTCTGATTACAAGTCTCTGATGGATAAAATATCTACTCGGGTTAGCAACTGGAAGTCCATATTCCTGTCCAAAGCTGGTAGATTGACTATGGTTAATTATGTTCTCAATTCTAAGCCAGTTTATCTTACGACTACTTCCTCCATTCCAAAGACTGTTATCAATTTCATTGAGCGATTATGCGCTGCTTTCTTCTGGGCTGGTTCCCCCAGTGATAACCGCAGGCACTGGGTCTCTTGGGCCAATATTCAGAAACCTATTTCAGAAGGTGGTTTAAGAGTGCACAGTCTTTGGCATGTTCAGTTCTCCATGGTCATTAAGCTCATTTGGAATATTTATCATGGTTCCTCTTTATGGGTTACTTATGCCAAGCATCGTCTTTTATTAATGGTCAGCTCACTAGACACCCTCATGGTATATCCAAAAAACTTTTCTTTGCTGCTCATGAAATTGTTCAAGAAAAGTCTAGATGGATTTTGGGCAATGGTGCAAGTATTAGCTTTTGGATGATGTTGGATGGTCAGCTTCCTCTTCGGCGTTCCTTATCGACTCCTTTCTTAGCTCCTTCTCCCACTGTCCAGGAGGTCCTTCAAAACAGTCATCATCATCATCGCTCCCTCATTGATGTGAATTTTAATCAGTTGAAGCTTTCATCTAATGCTGATATCTGCGTATGGTTCCTTCTCAGAGTGGCGTTTTTACTCTCAAAAGTGCCTATGATCTGGTTCGCAATCATGGTGTTTAGCGCATCATCTTCTTCGTATCTGGCATAATCGTTTCAACAGACGTGCCTCCATGTTCTGTTGGCATTTGCTCCATAGAGCGATTCCTGTGGATGCATGTATTGCTGAGTGTGGGATTCCATTTCCCTCTTGTTGCAGTTGTTGTAGGAGCCCCCAAGTTGAGGACATGAACCATCTCTTTCTTAATAGTGATCTTACTAAACCACTTTGGCACTGGGTTTCCCTTCTTCTGGTTGTCGGTCATGGTGTTTCAGGACAATATTTCCATCTGTCTTTGGGATATTTTCAAGTCTTGCAGCCCTTCTAACCCTCATGGCTTTGTTACTATTCACTACTTAATGCTGATTGTCTGGGAAATCTGGACGACTCGCTGCAAGAAGAAGTTTGATCAAGCTCTGATCTCTTATAATTCTATGCATAATAACATCCAACACTTAGTTGGTTATGCCATTAGTAGGATGGTTTTCAAAGCAGGTTCCACGCCTCAGCAAATGGAGGCAATTCTGGACGTTGGTTTTCATGTTAATCCCCCTACCAGGATGTCTAAACTTGTGAGATGGATTCCACCCGATCAAGGGATCATGCTCAATGTTGATGGTGCCAGTAAAGGTAACCCAGGCCCTTGTGGGGGTGGTGGTATCTTCAGAAATTCTCATGGTGATGTCCTTCTCGCCTTTTCTCATTATTATGGGGTTGGTTCTAGCCTGGCTGCTGAGGTTCGTGCTATGCATGATGGCGTCTCTCTTGCTACTGAGAAGGGACTATTGGTCGCTCATATCTGGTCGGATTCTTTGGCCTTGGTCAGTTCCCTACATTGTGGTGTCACTCCAGCTTGGGATTGCTACAGGTGGTGGACGGCGGTTCATGACTTTGTTCGGCTCCATGGTGTTCATGTATCGCATGTCTTCAGGGAGGGTAATAAAGCGACAGATGCTTTAGCAAATCGTGTTTGTGCTGAGCGCTGTAATGCCATTTTTTCCTCGGCTAATGATTTCCCTCGTCCCTGTTTCTCTGCTTATGTTGGGGATCGGATGGGTCTCTAGAACTTTAGATTCTCTTGATGTTTGCTTCTTTCAGGGGAATGCCCCACACTATCTGTACTCTTTCTGTTATTAATATAATTTTTGTGTAGCAGGCTAATCGCCTGGGGGAGTGGGTTCACTTCACCCTGCTGGGGTGAAGTACACTCGACCAACCACTGATCCTGTTTCACTTTTACCAAAAAAAAAAGAAAAAAGACTACTACGGTATTGTAGAGGAGATCTTACAATTGTAATATCTAGGACAATACAATCATATATTCTTATTTAAGTGACATTGGTTTGATCCCAATTCTATAAAATGACACAACACATGGGATTGTCGATATTAAATATAAATCCAAATTAAATACTTACGAGCCTTTCATTTTGGCCACACAAGCTCAGTAACTGTACTATACAAGCTATCACTACAAGAAAAGTCAGAAATAACGACCGACAAAATCGGTCGCTAATCAGTCGCAATTCAGTCGCAACGAGACACAGTGACCGAATTGTAACCGATCCGCGACCGATTGGTTCGGTCGTAATATTATGGTCACTATATTATGACCGACAATAATGGTTGCAATATCAATTGCAAATTGCGATAGATTGTTATCGGTCGTAAATTTGTTCGCTAAAAACAGCGACTAATTAGCGACCAACTAGAATCAGTCGTTGTTCTTAGTGACCGCTAATGTTGGTCACTAGTCGTTCACTAATGTTAGTGACCATAGTTGCGACCGATAATAATCAGTCACTAATTTGTCGCTAATTGTAGAATAGTTTTTTTTATAAATAAACATAAATGACAAGAATCACCTGATAAATGACAATAAACACATAAGACACAATACATCCATCACACAAATCACATATCTCATCACATAAACTACTATAAACATCTACACAAACCCATGAGACATCCATCACATAAATTACAACATCCATCACACAAATGAAAATAAATCACAAACCACAATACACACACATCACAAAATCAAAAATCTTTTGCGTATGTGTCGTCCTGGTCGTCGTCTCCTCCAACGCCTCGCGATGGATGATCCTGTTAGTCATTTATAAAATAATATAATCAAATATTAAATAAATGAACTATTTTTTCTTTAAAATTAAAAACAAGATGTTTTTCACTTAACTTAATTTGACGAACGATATAATTTGAGTGTTTTGCTCAAACCGGTAGTCCAATTTGGACTCCGTCAGTTTCTACGAATTACTTTCAACCCTCAAATTGTGTTGGAATAATCGATAAACTGATTAGACCTATGTTTTAAAGTTTGGACTCTCAAACCAAAGTTCACCGATTTTAAACAAAATTAGCTAAGAAAATGAGAAATTGAGTGCCCAGTTCAAACCTGGAGTCTAATTTGGACACCGTCAGTTTCTACAAGTCACTCTCACCCTCTCGATCGTGTTGGAATCATTGACAAATTAATCGGGCCTACATTTTAGATTTTGTCCCTCCCAAACCCGTGTTTATTGACTTTAACCTAAGCCCTGGATATTTATGCCCATTAAGGCTCCATATCCAGATCCGCCTCCTGCGAACGGACCGAAGTCTCGCAAGGGATATCTCACACAAGTGTCCAGTAAAAATATAAAAGACAACTACACAGTATAAAATACAAGAAAGTACATGTGCTCATACCTGCATATAACAATTTACAACTGTCCCATTACATTATTACATGTCCAATTAAAAAGTACAACTACCTGGGGCATATCCTGAGGGAGCACAAGCTCACACAACACTAACTACTACACTACTGGTGGTACGAGTCTGCTAGAACGCTGCTGCAAGCCAAACACACGGCATATCCTGAAAGAAACTGTAGGGGAGTGAGCCTCAACAACTCACAGGCTCAGTAGGGGCTACCTGAACAACAACAAACTACGGACACCTCAACCCCAGAGGGTCTCATTGGTAACATCAATAGCCAAACCATTTCATGCTCACAACAATTGTATTTAAACTACAATTAAATATAAACACCTTAATCAAATATAACCTTGGAAGGTAAGAAGAAGCTACAGGACTAGTTCCACACCACTAGTCCGCTCAACAACAGTAACGCCTAGGCCTCAAGCCTCACAGGCAAACCATAGTCACAACCAATCATTTAAGCTATAAGCCGCACAAGCAAATCACTGCCTAGGCTATAAGCTTCACAGGTGAGTCTCAAGTATGTGGGTAACATGACCGCTAACCAAAAGCTGGCCCTTTATACCCCAAACCACAATATGTCGGAAGCCACACACAGAATGGCAGGGTTGGCTACAACAGCCAATCCTTCACACACGAAAACCATATACGGAAGCTTACTCGAGGAAGGTAAAGCACATTGAGTGGAAGGTCACACCACATGACCTCCACGAAACACAGTTCCACGTCAACACCAGAAAAGACTGGTATACGACGTACCACCACAAATCATTACCCACACGAGGTACAGGTACCTACTACCACAAGGTACTAGCACGGAAACCTTAAGTAAACCAGTGCCGTAACAGGGCACACCATAGAGAGCTAAAACACATTTGGTGAGTCAACACTCACCAACCATAACCAGAACTGTGCCACCACTCGAGCACACCACAAGCCACAACCGCAGTCACAACTGTGCCAACACCAGGGCACACCTCAAACGGGTCAAACCTCGACTACGAGTTACAAACTCACGAACCACAACCAGTGGCAAAGCATGAGTCAGAAAGGAACGACGCCACCACATGGGAACGGACTACTGGCTGATCAGGCCAGTATCCAACCTGGACAACACAACACAAGAACAACCTCTCAGTCTCGCAGTCACAGATGAAAGGTCCAACTGCCGCTCCACGAGAACAAGTCAAACAACTGTGGAGACCAACCAACACCACTCCTGCAGACACATAGCTGCAGGTCCATGCCTGGCACCTCTAGGGTCTCTGACCGGAGCACCTTAAAGTGAGGCACTGGAAAATAGGACTAGCTGGGGACCAGTGTCGACTACTGGTGTCCGTACCCCCAACTACGAGCGCGCTACAAGTGACTAAAAACAAGCTCTGGGAAGTCACTGTCCTACTGCCGTCTTTCCCTCAGCCGGACATACAACTCAAACACAGGAGTGAGGGTGTCGAGGAAGATGACACAGACCTCGACGGTACCACACTGTACCGGGAGAAACCCCGAGCACAACAAACACACGTGCCTGGCTCACAAAGAACCTGGGGTACCCGACTAGAGGGGCATTCTGAAAAAGGCGCCGGACCACCACACTCGGCTAGCACAAATCACGACACTTACATGTTCCATCTTTATTACAAACCACGGTACATATGTGAGGAATAGCTTGTTCTGGTCACACGTGACTCACAAGCTAACCTACACCATAACACATATAAACCATATTAATAATAACACCACGGCCTGTCATCGGTCACCTTGTGACCTCCACTACCATACTAAACACAGTACACAATAATCACGTAATAACCATACTTATACTTTACTAATTATCCATCGAGGATAACTTATAAAAGATCCTAAAGGATCAAGGCTAGGTTTAAACGTGAACCTCACTGCCACAACACCACGGATCACCATTCCAAACCATTCAAAACACGATTAATTCTCATTTTACATGATTTAATGGATACCCTAGCATGGTATCTAATGTTCTTTAAGCTTTAAACGAATCAAATCCACACCATGAGCATTCCACACAATCAAACGAGGTAGAAACACCATACCTTCACGAAGAATGTGAAAACCGGAGTTCTCTCGACGTTTCCCCCGCTCCACGCGACGTCCTCGTGGCGAGAACACGCCCCACGCATCTCCAAAACCTCGAACCGTCCGGAAAAGCCCCGCAGCAACTCTCCCTGGCCGAGCTGAGCTTCCCCTGCTCTGTTCGGCTGGGGTTCCTTAAAAATGCACTGCGGTTGAGAACGCGACGTAGCCCTACATCGCAACCTGAACGCGACGTGGGAGGCCGTCGCCTTCCCACTCCTGACGTCAGCAGGCCGCCCAATTCACGACACATGGCGTGCATGCAAACGTCAACTTCTCAACAGCGGTAACAAGAACACGACCACCAGGGCTGTCGCGTTCACAGGCAGAAAACCTGTGAGCGCTTTGGGCCCAATGGCCGGCCCACCAAGCCTCACAACGCGTGTAACACCTGAAACTCAAACTCATGGGCCACACATCAGCTACCAAACCTACTAAACACGGATCCACGATGATCTGAAAAATGCGAGAAAATATAAATTTGAGCATAGAGCTCAAATCGGTAGTCTAATTTGGACACTGTCAGTTTCTATAGGTTACTTTCAACTCTTAAGTTGTGTTGGAACAATCGATAAACTGATTGGACCTGTGTTTTAAATTCTGGACCCTCAAACCCAAGTTTACCGATTTTAAACAAAACTAGTTAAGAAAATGAGAAATTGAGTGCCTAGTTCAAACTGGGAGTCTAATTTGAACACCGTCGGTTTCTACAACTCACTCTCACCCTCCCGATCGTGTTGGAATCATTGACAAATTAATGGGGCCTACATTTTAGATTTTGACCCTGCCAAACCCGTGTTTATTGACTTTAACCGAAGTTATTTTATAAAATATAAATTTGAGCATCGAGCTCAAACCTATAGTCCAATTTGGACTCCATCAGTTTCTACGGGTTACTTTCAGCCCCCCCTCCCCCAGTCGTGTCGGAATAATGATAACCTGATTGGACTTGTGTTTTAAAGTCTGGACCCTCAAATGCAAATTCACCGACTTTAAACAAAATTAGTTAAGAAAATGAGAAATTGAGTGCCCAGTTCAAACCGGGAGTCTAATTTGGACGCTGTCAGTTTCTACAAGTCACTCTCACCTTCCCGATCGTGTTGGAATCATTGACAAATAATGGGGCCTACATTTTAGATTTTGACCCTGCCAAACCCGTATTTATTGACTTTAACCGAAGTTATTTTATAAAATATAAATTTGAGCATCGAGCTCAAACCTATAGTCCAATTTGGACTCCATCAGTTTCTACGGGTTACTTTCAGCCCCCCCTCCCCCAGTCGTGTCGGAATAATGATAACCTGATTGGACTTGTGTTTTAAAGTCTGGACCCTCAAATGCAAATTCACCGACTTTAAACAAAATTAGTTAAGAAAATGAGAATTGAGTGCCTAGTTCAAACTGGGAGTCTAATTTGAACACCGTCAGTTTCTACAAGTCACTCTCACCTTCCCGATCGTGTTGGAATCATTGACAAATTAATCGGACCTACATTTTATATTTTTACCCTCCTAAACCTGATCAGACAAGTATTTTTAGTCTTGTACCTTCTATTTTCCAAGTTTATGCATTTTATAAGATCATATTTAGAGTCGAGAAATAAAAAATCAATCAAATATTTACATGCAGTTGCTGTGCAGGAGGTGGTCTAGCACCAAGAAGCCCCAGCTATGCGAGTGTCTGGGAGACGATTGAGAGACAATATGTGAGATATTATGAGAGATGGTCTCATTGATAATCTCCCTAAATTGGGTCGAAGTCATGGTCGGGGCAGCATTGGAAGAACCACCTGGGGCTGCAGGTGTGGTAAACGGGGAGGTCGCATGTGAGACGGAGCTCGAGCAAGAGGATATCACTCTAGTGGTGCCTAAACTATGTCAAAAACTATACACGTGGCCTTACTTAGGTGCACCAGATGCTACAATCCAAATGTCAGGATCCAATTCTAGACGCTGACTGTCATCCCTATATCTCTCTTCCATTCCTCTACTATATGACTCTTGCAAAAAAGTAAAAAAAACTAAACAAAATTATTCTTAATTCTACATTATGCTTTTAAATGAAAACTATTGACATATAAACTTACCGCTACCTCCCAAGCTTTCTCACTAATGTAATTATTCGTCCCTTTCTTCTTATGAGTTTGATCAAAAAGTTCTTGAAATTGAGGTGGCCACTTGAACTGTGTTTCCTATTTTTCAAATAAATCACAGTTTATTATTAGATTTACAAATTTAAAGAATTTAGAAGTGTACTTACCATTCGCGCTTTATGCGTTGCAAAAGAGACCGAGCCACTCGTATGTACATTTGCCTTGGGATGTGCAACTCTGTTTATCTTTGCTTGGGCTGAATTTCCAACCCATTTCTCCCCCTCCATATCCTGCATAACTCCATGCAATACTCCTTTCTCATCCAAATAGGTCTGTGCTCCTTCCACTGGTTTGTATTTGTGCTTGCAGAAACTCTTTCTGCATTTCTTCGAACATTATACAAAAGATGCTTGAAATTTGCTCTTGCAGTGGTTGTCCATGCAGATCTCGCACGTGACTCATCTGAACGCTCTATGACTCGATGATTCCTCTGCATATTAAAAAAAAATAAACTACATAAGAATTAGGGTACTAAACTAAGAATTGAAAGATACTATCTTTGATAAAATAATTCACATACCATGAACATATCATACAATAAATCCTAAACATCCATCGAAAAATCAGAAAATCGATGGATAGGGCCAAGAAAATGTGCTTGAATTATGTTTGTAATAAATTGTGATGCTTGGGTTGGCTCTATTTTATTCTTAAAATTGAAAATATTAATACCATAATGATGAATAGATAACAAAAATAGTGCATTACATACTCTTCATTTACCCACATTGCCCGCATCGTATCACTATAACTGCCCTCCCCCTCGTGATGACTCATTTCATCATTAGCATGTACTATACGAATTAATTAGCATAAATAAAATAAACTATAAAAAATATACCTATAAATGTGAATGAACATACTTGGGTCTGATGGAGGAGGTGTAGATCTACTCGCCATCTGTGATGGAGATGCAGAGGCCGTCAGTTTGCCTTTAATCTAGCAACTAGAGCATAAGTTTCATCAAAATTAATGCCTTCCTATTGGGAATATCCTTGTGCTACCAGTCTGGCCTTGTTCCTGGTGATCACTCCTGATTCATCCATTTTATTTCTGAAGACCCATCTGGTCCCAATAACTGGATGGTCAGAAGGTCTAGGGATAAGAGTCCAAACCTAGCTGCGTTGGAGCTGGTTAAGTTCCTCTTGCATAGCGAGGATCTAAGATTCATCAGCTAGTACATCATTGATTGTCCTAGGCTCAATTTGAGAGACAAATGCAGAAAAATCACAAGGAATGTTCATACCTCTTTTTCTTACCCTATCTTGAGGATCACCTATAATGTTTTCTCTTGGATGATCTCTATGATACCTCAACTCTCTAGGCAGTCCTTCCTGTGGTTTTTCTTGTTGTTGAAGTTCCTCAAGTGGTGGATCTTCTTTTTCTTCTACTTTCTCTCTTTCTTCAAGAGATGTTTGTTCCAGATCTCTGTACAGATCTTAACACAATCTTCTTCTTCTTCTATTCTCTTAATAGAAGGGTTAGTCTCATCAAATAAAATATGTATTGTTTGCTCTACAGTTAAGGTTCTTCTATTAAACACTTCATATCCTCTAGGTTTTGAAATATATCATAGTAGAAAACCCTCATCACTTTTAGCATCTAATTTTCCTAAGTTATCTTTACCATTGTTCAAAATAAAACACTTACAACCAAAAGGTCGAAGATGATTGATGTTTAGCTTTTTCTCGTTGTACAGCTCATAAGGTGTCTTGTTTAGGATTGGTCTGATCATGCACCTGTTGATGATGTAGCAGGCTGTATTGACTGCTTCTGCCCAGAAGTATCTTAGTAGATTGTACTCTATAAGGTTGGTTTTGGCCATGTCTAGCAGTGTTCTATTCTTCCTTTCTGCTACTCCATTCTGTTAAGGTGTTCTTGGTGCAGAGAAGTTGTGTTCTATTCCACTTTCTTCATAGAATTTTACAAATCTTCATTCTTGAATTCTCCACCATGATCAGATCTAATGCTGATTATCTGAAATTTTTGTTCTTCTGTACTAATTTGCTGAACTTCAGAAAAACTAAAAATTTCTTTGATTTGGCTTCCAAAAAGGATACCCAAGTGTACCTTGAGTAGTCATCTATAATTACATAGCCATACACTTTTCCTCCAATACTTACTGTTCTTATAGGTCCAAATAAGTCCATGTGAATGAGTTCCAAAGGCTTGGAAGTTGTAACTACTGTTTTGGATTGAAATGATGTCTTGGTTTACTTTCCCTTTGCACAGGTTGTACAGATTCTAGACATCTTTAGTTTCAGCTTTGGAAGACTTTCAACTAGATCATGCTTGATTAATTTCTTGATTACTAAAGTGCTTGCATGTCCTAGTCTTATGTGCCATAAATCAGTTTCTTCACTCTTGGTTTACTTCTTTTATTTCTGCTAACTGTGAGGTATACAGATTTTTGACACTTTGTGCTTCAAATACTATTTTTCCATCCTTTTGAATAATGCACTTGTCATTCTGAAATCTCACCAAGTGACCCTTGTCACATAGTTGACTGATGCTAATGAGGTTGTGCTTCAATCCTTCTACATGCATGACATCTTCTATTAGATCCTTTTCTTTTGTTCCTACTGTTCCACATCCTAACACCTTGCCTTTTCCATTATCTCCATAGGTGACTTGACCAATCTCATCTCTAAAACTTGTAAATAACTTTCTGTCACCTGTTATATGCCTTGAGCACTCACTATCCAAATACCATTTGGATGCTTTTAGGTGACCCTGCAAACAAGTTTAAGTTGTAACTTTTGGTACCCAAAATTTTTTGGGTCCTTGATGGTTAGTCTTAGGAATCCAACGTAAGTGTCTAGTTGTGCATGTGCTGACAGTGTGTCCTAGCTGGTTACAGTGACTACAACATAGATCAAAAGCATTCTTAATTTGTGTAGTGTTGTTATATTTTGTTTTTGTTTGTAGGTATGCTGATAACTTTTCTAGGATTTTTTATTCCTGTTTCTTTTACAAATTGTGGAGTTGGATATTTTTCATGATACACAATATCTTCTACATTATGTGGAGGTGTATATCTACTCCATATTTCTTTTTGCCTATCCTAGCACCTTTTAGTCTTACAAATAGAGATGTTTTATAGTTGGAAATTTTCTCTATGGTAGCTCTTAAGTAGTTATTTTTCTTCTCTTAATTTTTCTTCATCTTTTAGTTCTTTTAGGTTTGATTCTATTTCCATGATTTTACTATTTTTTTTTTTAAGTCTTCACACAGTAGTTAATTTGCTCTTTTAGTTTCAGTTAAGTTTTGTCCTAATCTTTCTACTTCATTTTTCATGAAAGTATTAGATTTTTCTTGAGTAAGCAAGTTTAATTTAACTATTTTCATTTGTTTAACCATTGTTTTATATTTTTCATATAATTCATTGAAGGCATCTTCAAGACTGTCAGAATCCGATTCAGAACATGATGTAAAAGAGGTTTTAGAATTTACCTGATCTAGTCGTGCCATGAGAGCTAGATTTGCCTTTTCTTTTTCTTCAGATTCCGAGCTTGAAGAGTCAGAACTTGTAGCTTCTTCATTATCCCATGCTGCTGCCATTACCTTTTTCTTGTACCTTCTAAATTTCTTTTCTTTGCCTTTCTTCTTCTCAGATCTTTCTGCTTGATCCTTCCTCTTCAGCTTAGGACATTCAGATTTGTAATGTCCTGGTTGATTGCACTCATAGCAGGTTGGTTCCTTCTTCTTGTCCTTTCTGAAGAATCTCTTTGAACCAAACTTCTTTTTCTTACCTAGAATCCTTTGCAGTTTCCTTGACAACATTGCTTCATCATCACTGTCATCTGATTTCTCCTTTGAGTCTTCAGAAGAACAAGAATATGCAACATTCAAGCATTTGACATTTTCTTTTTCGATGAACTTTCAGAAAATCTTTCCATGTTGATTTCGTGAGCCATTAAGGAGCCAATTAATTTGTCAATAGAAAGTTGAGTTAGATCATGTGCTTCTTCAATGGCAGTGACCTTGGGGGTCCAGACATTAGTTAATAACCTTAAGATTTTTCTTACAGTTTCTTCATTTGTAAGAATCTTTCCTAGTGAACTCAGTCCTACTATTATATTTGAAAAACGATTATACATTTGAGTTATATTTTCATTAGGAAGCATATTAAACTGTTCATACTGGGAGACAAGAATATCTATCCTAGTTTGTTTTACTCTATTAGTTCCTTCATATGTAACTTGTAGTTTATCCCACATTTCTTTAGCTGTTCTACAAGTAGATAGTCTATTAAATTCTCTTTTAGATAGAGCACAACATAGATAGTTTTTGGCTTTATAGTTTAGGGACATGTTTCTCTTATCAGCTATGGAGAGAGCAGAGGTAGTTTCACCAAGTATAGCAAAATCACCTTGTTCTATTACCTGCCATAGATCAAAATCTGTGCCTCTGATGAAGCATTCCATCCACATCTTCCAGTACTGATAGTCCTCACCATCAAAGAATGGTGGCCTTGTAACAGACTAACCTTCATAGTTATGACCTTTAGCCGCCATCTCTTCTCAAATCTTTTGATTCTTCTGAGAAGACCACGCACTGATACCACTTGTTGGATCGAGATGGCACTAATGATGTCTTAGAGGGGGGTGAATAGGACTTTTTGCGCTTTAAAATTTTTATCTGAAAGTATACAACACTAAATAAAATTGTTAGTGTTTAGTGTAGTGTGTGAAACAAGTGTAAGTTGGCGGAAATAATCACACAGATGCACAAGAAATTTTATCTTGGTTTGGCCCTTCCCATATGGAAGTCCTACGTCCAGTCCCCAGCAAACCACTTGAGATTTCACTAACTGCCAAGAATACTTGGCCTTCTCTCAACCCTGAGAGGTATTACAAGCCCACTTGCTCCCAAGCAAGTCTTCCCTTAACAGGGGTACAAAGACTACCTTCAAAAGGTCTTCCCTTCACAAGAGGGGAACTGTAGGAAACAAACCTCCTGTGGGTTGCACAGACAGAAATGAAGGACTAGTGTGCCTGCTCACAAGATGAGCAAGCACAAGGAATTCAGAATAGATTACAAATGGAAGTTTCAGCTCTACTTTTTCTGAATCTAACAATGGTGGACTGAAGAAATGATCTAGTTACATAGATGCCACCCAACAAAAACAAGACTTCTAAGAAATGGAGAGCCTGCAAGTTTTCGGACTGAGGATGCAACTCTCTATCTTTCAATTTAGTAGACGTCTTGTGATGACTCTTGCTAGCAGAATGCAAATGTGTGTTGAGTGTGTTGCTAATTGGTCTGACTGTCTAAGTGTATGCCTTGTTTAAAACTTCGTCTTCTATATATGCTTCAGAATTCTTTAAGTTTTCGTTTGAAACTATCCGTTGAAGATCTAGCCATATGAAGAATGGCCTTTGATCCTTTGGATGTAGATGCTGTTGAGATTTTGTTATCCAACAGTCCTTCACCTTTTTGGCTTTCCAATGGCTTCAGACTATGTTTGTAGCTTCACAACTTATAAGACTGTCTTTATTTAATGTTCTATGAAACTCCATGCTGAAAACATGCTTCATAAATGTTCTGCAACAAAGGACAAGACAAAAGAAAAGATACCTCCATACTTTCTGAGGTAGGTGAGTCAGAAATATATGTAAAGTATAAAAACCTTGGATGGATAGATGTTCAGTGCAATAAGAGGTAGACAGACAGTTGCATCAGAAAGTAAGGTGAGGTTCTGACAGTGGTAGGTGAGCCTCTGTCAGATACCCCATGTGGCTGATAGCATTTACTGCAAGACAACTGCTAAATAAAGAAGAACTGAACTTCTGACAAAAAGCAAGAGACCAATTTGTATAAATATTTTAGATCTTTTCAAAGATAATTTTTTGTGGTCATTTTGAATATAATATATCCTATCTGACAGAATATTTAATGAGGGTAATAAACAAAGTATTATTCTGTAGGATATGCAAGTATAATATATTCTGTAAAAAATCCCATAGGGATAACAAACACATTGAATAACATACAATCAAGATTTCATGGATCTTATGAAATAATAATTTTATACATAAAATATTAAGTATCAAGAGTACAAAAGTTATTACGAAAGACGGAGTCAGAAAGACATGTACTTCGACTCTCTTAGAGTCGGAGTCAAATACAAGAAATACAAACTGAACTTTGACTCTATAGAAGTCGCAGTGAGACTGATAACAGAATTCGACTTCTTAAAAGTCAGAGTGATAAGCATCAATCGATCATACTTCAAGTTATGGGGGAGTCGGAGTGAGGACTTCGACTTCCAGGGAGTTGGAATACAATACAGAGACTTTGACTTCTAAGGAGTCGGAGTGAGGACTTTGACTTTTCTGAAGTCAAGAAAGTGTTCATCAATCGATACCTTACTTCGACTTCAAGAGAGTCAGAGTTAAGACTTTGACTTACAAGGAGTTGGAGTCCAATTCAAAAATGGTTCAACACTTTGAATTTTTCTAGAGTCAGAGTCCACAGTTGGAGTATGGTACATAGTATACTATGTGGACTTAAGAAATTTCAAGACAATGTTGACACATAGTATTATACAAGTTTTGTTCTGTGTGATATATTCTAGTAGATTCATTTGTAAAAAGTCTTTAAAAGGTTTTGAAACACCACCAAACATACTATAACACCAAGGCTAAGCCCACACAGGGCCATCACTGCCCAACCTGCACAACACAAACTACAGAAGCTAAAATGCGATGGAGATAGACATCGCCTTTCAAATCGCAACGACCCCACAAGTTGTGTCAACAAGTTGACCACGGCAGGGTCCAAAGTCACGACAAAAACATGATGGCCCGACAAGTCGCCTTCAAGCCAAACGATATAATACTTAACAGTTGAAGTGTAAATTGCGACGGTCCACATTGTCGCATTTACACCAATCGGTAACAACCAAAGAGAAACGCGACGAACTATCCCGTCACACTTTCACCAAAACACAACAGTTCAAATCGTCGCCTTATCAAGCAGACGGTTGAACCCCTCCTTCCTTCATGAAACCATTCCAAACCACATCTAAGCTAACATTTAAATACTTACAATGAAAACCACACCATCACACACCATAAAAGCATGCTTTACAAAACTCTAAAGCATTTAAATCAAATGAAACCACAAAGGAAGTCTCCCTACCAACTCGAAGAACCTGCAGAACATGAGAAATGCCGCACCACTGGCAGGTCCATGCTCCGGACTTCCTCCTCGCATGAAAACTGCGCTGAACGAGCCACTAGGAAGTCGAAAACTAAAAAAAAAAAAAACCACAGGAGCTCTGCAATTGCTCCCCTCCCCGCCGGACAGAGCCTCCTCTGCTCTATCTGGCCCGAAACATAGCTTAAAACCTCAGTAAAAATTGCGATGGAGGCAGCTATGGTTAACACTTAAGCGCGACAGACCAAAGCATCGCCAAACAAAATTTGCGACAAAACGGTGGTTCCTAAAACGCGACGTAGGCAATCGTCGCATATCAAATCACGATGCCCCATCCCAACGTTTTTAGAACAATGCTATAGCCGATCCAAAAGATGATATGAAGAACGCGACCACTGAAGCCGTCGCGTATCAAAACACGACGACATACCCCATCGCCTACTTCACCAGAACACCAATGGCTCATGTGGGTCTGGATTTCCGACCCATAACACCCCCGCAAGGCATGAAGGCCACAAACAAGGCTCAATGATCCACATTGACCATGAGTACCGTGCCAGAACCATTAAACCCAGATATGAACAGTCGCGACGTTACACTAACCTTGTTGCGATGGGTCCTGGCGTCGCATTCATATCGATTAATCCCCACTAAATTGATTGCTACCACTTTTAATTAATTATTGATCATTGATGTGACCTATCTGGCCATTGGGACAGCCCATGCATATCCATTCACGTGCCTTTAGAGTCGCTACCACCTTGGCCTTCGTGACAAGCCTTTTCGCGCCCCTACGATCCATCGCGACATTGTTCTGCATGGCTGGCTCCGCATCCACCTCCTATCTATCTCTATGTGGGGTCCATTTCCATCCCCAATAACTCTCCAACCCCCCAGCCACGGTTTGAGGTTCCATCCTACCCTAGAACCCTCCTAGGACTCTCCCCATGCAAATTTATCTGACTTCTCTCCATTTTCATTGGTCATTATCACTTAAGGATGAGATACTCTCTCTCCTCCCTATATAAGCAACCCATCTCTTTCTGAATGAGGTAAGGACCCTATGCTACCATGAAGTGCTGCCAAATTCTCTCTAGAGCTCCCCATAGCTCATAGCCCTCTCATTTCCACCTATTTTCATCTCATTCTCTTCACCAAGTCACATTATATTCTTCCACCTTTAGAGTTTGGCGGCCAAGAGGTGATCTCTCACATCCATAAGAGTTGCTGCATGACCTCAGGGGTGCATCTTTAGCCAGGGAGTCACCCCTTTTGGGGCCCTTCTTCTTTCCTTTCCTCTCATTTTCTTTTCATGCATGTTGTTGTTTTCTTTTAAATAGTTGCACATTTCCATTCCCACATTTTCCACAACCCCATGGGTTTCCAAAACACCCCAAGGTTCATTCCCTCCATGCTTCCCCTTTTCCCTCTTATTTTGTGTAGATGCTTCACTTATAAGTTGTCTAAAAGGATTTTCTCTCTTGTTCCTTTGTTTTGGCAGGTTTCTAAAGAAGAGCAGACGATGAGCTCTCATCCTCTAGCCGGTCGGAGGACAGGAAGGAGGTTCCCCACACTCCCGCGTTGCTGCTGAGAAGGCGTTGGACACCCCGGTCGCGACATCAAGAACACGACAGGTCGGGTGGTCGCGACAAGCTTCGGGTAGCGACGGGTCTCCCCATCGCGACACTAGTAAGTGGCCCTCTCATCGTCCATTTCCTAGTGGTTAGCTTCTTATTTTGTTTACATATTAGGCAACATGCTAGGTGGCAATCACACCCCTTTCCTTGATCACATAATGATATTCCATTGTGTGTTTTGAGGAAGGTCGCATTTCCTCATGATTACAGTCTTCTCTTCGCACAAAAAGAGGAACACTCAAAAAGAGAGTTGAAGGGATGGCTCCTAGATCAAGCTTACAACAAAGCCTTACTTGATCTGAGGTGCAAACTGAGAGAGAAAAGAATGGAGCTATAAAGCTACTCTCTCAGAAACAACATGCTCTCAAAAGAAAAATTAGAAGTGAAGTTTTAGGAGAACTTAGAGCAGATGGACTTGGAGTGTGGGCGTACTGCTCTTATAATGGTTGTGAAGGCTTGTGTGTATCCGCGTGTGTTGCTTGTGGTTGCTTCTTCACAGCCATCGTCTTCATATAAGCACTTCTACTTTCTTCACCGTTGACGTAACCCTTGTCTCTCATTTCTTTATGCTCATTTCCATTCAGTTGCAGTAGGTCTTACGTTGTCAAAACATGTGACTAACAGAAACATGTAGACATTAAACGCTAAGTGAGAGATGTCTTCAGTGACAATCAACGTTTTGAATAGGTGCAAAAGATGTTATATAGAAATAGATATGTCCATTCTGTCACTATATAAAGCATAAGATGACTTGGCATAAGAATAGCAGTATGTCAAAAAGTCATACTACATAGGAACTATATCCAGCAATAGACTATGCATGTGAAGATAATTTTAAATGCTTATGTCTAAGATATATTCAACAGACGGCGGGAGATTTGAAATTCACGGTTTCAAACTCTAAAGTTTAGAACAAATCTATGAATAATTTAATCATAGTATCAAAGATTGTTCAGAGATATCCTTGATCAAAAGATATGCAATGATCAAATGAATATTTTAAGGATAATAACTTGATATAGAATGATATTGAAACCAATAGTCATATCAATAAAGTTTATTCATAACCTTTCTTGATCAACAGAATAAAGATGATTGTTAAGGTAAAGATGATCAGGATATTAATGATGATCTATGTAGCATAATAGTCAATATGCAGGAAACAATTGATATGATGATGTCAGATGAAAGCAAATGATATCTTACAAAGCAATCGATGTTATCCAAGACAATCGATGTGAAACTTTGACTGTAGAGAAGTCAGAGTAAGATCATCAATCGATACACCAATCGACAAACGATAAAACTTCGAAAGATGGAAATGGTCAGCAATCGATATCACACTTCGACTTTTTAAGAGTAGGAGTGGATCTCCGGTTGTTCAACAATTGGTATTTAACTTCGACTTCTTGGAAGTCGGAGTAAGACCAACAATCGATATAAAATGTTCATCAATCAATATGAGATTATCGATTGATCAAGGAAGCAACATAAAAGATCAAAGTGAAGCTTTGACAGGCCATAATACAACGTTATCGGTCGAAGTGAAACTTCGGATATAATGAAATGTAACTTCAGATATGACGAAGTGGAACTTCGTATAAAACAAATCAAAATGCTGTTGGTCGAATTGAAGCTTCATATATGATGAAGTTAGCTTTGGATATGATAAAGTAGAACCTTGTATATGACAAAGTGAACTTCTGATGAACAGAAAATAACGTTGTTGGTCGAAGCTGAAGCTTCAGATATGACGAAGTTAGCTTCGGATATAACGAAGTAGAACTTCGTATATGACGAAGTGAACTTCGGATGAACAGAAACTAGCGTTGTCAGTCGAAGCTGAAACATGCAGTCGGTCGAAGTGAACTTTGTATAGAACTTCAGATATGACGAAGTTAGCTTCGTATATGACAAAGTTGGACTTCGACTGATCATGACAAAAAATATGCATGATGAAGTGCCAGTTTTGGATATGACGAAGTGGACTTTGGATATGACGAAGTTAGCTTCGTATATGATGAAGTAGAACTTCGGATATGACGAAGTTAGCTTTGACTGATGAAGAAGCAAAAGATGCATGACTTTGGATGATGAAGTTTAAAGCTATGGAAGATGAGACTTGACTTCGATTGAAACTATGAAAAAGTTGTCAGTGATGTAAATGAAAACATTAAATGATATTAAAGGTTTACAAGAAATTTGAACACCATGTAGCGGACTTCGAAATTCTTGGAATACTTACAATGGTGATCCTTGAAGTATTGTTTATTTCCTTTGAGTTACCTGTTGACAGACTTAACCAAAATGATAAGGTAAAACACATTAAATATTCTAAAATGTAGAAATATTTTGATAAGTTTTGTTATCACCAAAATATATAGTCATGGAGATAAAGGAGTCAACAAAATCATGCGAAGATAATTGACTGCTCAACATAGAATTATTCACTCTCAGTATTATGAGAGAGAATGTCCCTCAGAGTCATACTTAGGAAATCCTTCTCCAAGGTTACTTGGTTTAGCAGAAAGGAGTTTCCAAAAAATCTAAGTCAAAGTAGGACTTAAGACGTGCCCTTGAATTAGGACTTAATAGTATACCATGCCCATTACCAACGTAACTTAGCACACCCGAGGGGGTGAATGGGTTGTTGAAAAGAAATTAAACCTTAACAAGTATATTCCAACATATAATGTTAGTGTTAGATAATCAAATGCAGTAAAGACATACAAGTAGTGCAATCACACATAAAACACAGGGATTTATCCTGGTTCGGCACTAAGTTCCTTATCAACCTTATGTCCAGCCCCCAAGTAATAACTTGAGATAACACTACACTAAGGAACAGTCCCCCTAAGGACTAACAACCACCAACCTTACTAGTCATCCCTTCTCAACCAAGGGAAAAAATAACCACACCCAAAAACACCTGGTTTTCCCTTCTACAAAGAGGAAATGCCTGCTACCTAGCTATAAGCCTTCTCTTCACCTAGGAAGAGGCACTCTCATTCAACGGGAAATTACATATGAGTTCTCATGATCAAGCCTAACAAATGAACACTTTTCTTAGCTTGATCCCAAGAAAATGTTTGAATTTAAGGATAGACTCTAGTGTAACTTGGGTGAGAGAAAGAGAGAGTAGGAGCTTTGATCTCAAAGAGCTTGAACAACAATGCTTTCGTGATTATCTTCAAGAAGAGAACTCTTGTTATTCTATTGAGCACATATGCAATCATACAATACTAAGTAGGCATTACATATTGTTTTGATAATAACAAAATCTTATTAAATTAACAAATCCATATAATTATGCATAATAAAAATAACTTGCAATCAATGTTTATTCTCTTTATTAAATGCATCATATTCTTCTCTATAAAGGTCTCATGAAGTGCGAATAATTGGCCAAGTATAAAATTGACTCTTACTTGGAAGTCAAAGTATAACATCGACTATAGTGTAAGGCTCTCAGTAGTCAAAGTCCAACTCCGATTAACGGAAGACTTATATGTAAGTCGAAGTCCTACTTCGACTCATGACCCGTCGAAGTATAACATCAACTACAGTGTAAGGCTCTCAGCAGTCGAAGTCCAACTCTAACTGATGGAAGATTTCTACATAAGTCGAAATCCTACTTCGACTCATGGCCAGTCGAAGTCTAACATTAATTGATGTATAAAGGTCTCAGTAATCGAAGTCCAACTCCGATTGACAGAAGACTTATACGTAAGTCGAAGTCTTACTATGACTGCTATCAACATCTAAGAGTCGAAGTCAACTATTTCTTTATTATATTTTTGACTCGTACTAATGATGTCTTCAATCTTAAACTTATCATTTCTAAAAGTTAAGTACTTAGTGCATTCTTTTTAATCATATCTATATAGACATGTTTCTCTTTGATTGACACTATTATGAACCATAAATCTCTCATTAGTTAAGAGCCTGAAGAGGATGTTTTGATTTATTGCATCCAAATAATCTTATCATTTCATAATTCCAATCACTTAAACCAAAAGAAATCTACAAATTCCTTCCTAACCTGACAAGCTCTTGATGTTCTAAGTATGTCTTCTGTAGCTAGGTATTGTGCACCGAATGATTATCCATTTTATTCAAATGTGTAACAAATCTTGTACGTTTTAGGGAATAAAGAAGGTGTCTTTGCACATTTTTTGTACATGCATGCATTTAATGCGACTTGCTTTAGGAGCATGCACTCCATAGACCTGAATAGTAGTATAGTTGAACGTTAGACTGAAGACTTGAAATGTGTTACACTCAAGAACAACTTGTTCCAGTCTAAACGTTCACATTCAAATGGTCAAGTTCAAATAGATAGTCGAAGAAGGCTCTGAAGGATCTATATAAAGAAGTTGAAGTTCTTGAAGAACATGTATACAGATACACATATACACACACAAGGGGAAACCGCAAAAAGAGTGAAAGAGTCAGAAACACAAGAAGGCCAACACTTCTTTGTCTGCATGCTCAATCCTTCTTGTCACGCCCCGACGCGGAATATCGGAACGTGAGGCAGTTACAAGTAAGTGAGTATAGAGCGTAGAATAGACAACAAACCATTGGACAATTAATTAATGAGAAATCAAATATCTTTCATTGATAATTCAACTGTTGTCTATTACATCAACTAACTCAGAGCCATAACATAGCGCCCAATTGACTCTAATAGATAAAAGGGAAAATAAACGACTAACTAAGACATCTAGGATAACATAGTGGCATCATGGAACTCGTGGATCACTCCTGGTCCTCCCCATCCTCGTGAGTGTACCCATTCTCCTCAGCCTCATCTGAGAACACAACAATGCACATAACAGAGGGTGAGCGACAACGCCCAGTAGGATTTATATCTCATGGTGCGGGCAACTTTACATGATTATGCTGCAATGACTCACTTCCACTAGGTACGGTTATACCAACCCACATCGGATGAGAGCAAGCCGCTACAGGGGAGAATACCCCAACAAGTAACAAATGAGCTGAGATATACACAAATAGAATTGAATAAATGCAGCGGAATTTAAATAAATCTTATTCCATCAACTTTTAAATCCACATACCACAGTCTGTATAGTTCGATAAGAGATAACATAAGTGCGCGAAATGTTCCAAATACATAGCCGCTCCAAGTACATTTGAACAAAATCCAAATTTCAATTGTAGCATTACATACTTATGAAATATAAATTACAATTCTTCAATCCTTAGTCCAACTCCACTTCAATTCTGCTAGCTCCTTCGCTGCTAATTTCCTGAAATGTTTAGCAAGAGTGAGTCTATGCAATAATACTCAGCAAGTAACTTAAGATTCAATATATACATGCTTTTTAACAATTAACACAATAAGATTTCAGCAGTTAAATCATACATGATCATGCTATAACCTAAACAAATTCCATTAAACAATTATCTAAACAAATGTAAAACTAGAATCTACACAAGATCACTAACATCATGGTGTCATTAACATGAGTAAAATACACATTCACACGTTTTCATGCTTTATCTAAGTCATTGTAAAGTTGCACAACTAAACCATGGAACATATACAAGATAGGTAGCACTCCTAGCATGATTCCTAACTCACTTAGCATGCAATCATAACAATTTACTTCACACTTAGCTTGCTGATTTTATACAATTTTATCACATTCATACTACCCTTTGCATAGGGATCACTTTTAACTATACAACATGATACTAAACACATGTGCATCCACTCATTCAAATTTCATGAATATGAAAGCATATACTTACATTTTGGTACTAATGGTAACATCACTTTTAGCAATTGACAATTTATACATAAACACATACACACACACATTTGTACACATCAATAAACAATTTATCAATTAACACTATTGTCATTTATACTTATACTATTTTCTCCTTACACACAACCATATGATAAACCTTGGTTTCCATACTCACTTTTGTTTATCACACAATACTTATACACATTTCCCATTATTCCTCTTTCACATTCACACACTTCTTATCATTTCACTTTTGCACATAACATGTGCCACATTTACACATATCTTGCACATACCTTGTGCTATGAACACATATCACTTTTCACATCACACATTATACTTATTTTCACTTAATGCCAAGACACAGCCCAAACCACCATTAGACGGTCACATAACACACACATTCGCATTCACTTACTTAATCACCGGCACAGTGATAAGTCTTAGTCTCTGCAGAAACCGGGGAAAGCCCTTCCCACCATTACCAGTGGAACTTGTCCACCTCCAGGATTTTACAAGACCCTTTGCCAGGGTATACACTTTATCAAGACCCTTTCCTAGGGTATCACATAACGCATTGAGCTTTCCCGTAGGGGCATTACTACAGTACAGCTCCAAGCATCTAAGGTGGCAGTGTCTTATGGGCATATTTGTTTATCTTGTCACATTAACCATTTCACACACCTATACCACTTGTTCTCTCACATTCCATACACACACTCATACATAATTCATACACACATAAGTCCTCATTTACTGATTTTAACCTCACTGTTGCAACTACCAAATAATCATAATACAGATAATCATACTGAAATTTACTGAATCACATCAAGTCACAATAACATGCTCACATAGTCATTTTTCACATTAAAAATCCATAACAATACTTACTCTCATCAATAATATGAGATTTTAACCACAGACAATTTTAAGGTTTATAATCACCATACACAATTTTTCAGATTTTTTTGAGTCATATTACATTTACAGAAATTAAAACATTCAGTTTCATGCTATTCATAATTCACTTTAACATGGAAACAAACACGAACATCAGATTTAACCATTCACAACCCTGATCCTAACATAATCATCATCACAAAATTTTCCCTTGATTTATTGCACAGCACACAATTTAATGTAAATTTTACAATTTCTACGCATGTCTTCTAATTCCAAAACAGAAATTCAGTAAATCCCACAGTCATGGAAAAATTCTCAAAATTTCAGGGCATGGACTGATACATATACACATGATATAGAAAATCTAGGGCATTTAATTCCTCAGGAATTAGGTAGACAATAGATGACATGCATAATCCATTTTCCCCCACATGTATTTCAATAATCTAAAATTTCATGCCATCCACAGAAAATACAGAAATTTCCACACACATCACATTACCTATTTTACATAGCATATAAAATTTACACTATATCCTCATTGCGAAAACATATCGAAAATAATCATCTACCAGGAAGAACAGCTCACTGTTCTATCCTGAAGAACTTGGCGGCAGCCTCTGGCCGTTCAAGGGTTTGACGGCACGATCGCTGGACGCCGATGGGAGATCTTGGCGTCAATGGCATTGACGCCAAGTTCCTGTCTGTGCACAGCACAACCGAACTCCAAATATAGGTGAAAGGAGGGTCCAGGACACGATTTAAAATCCACAAAAATTGCTGGGACCTAGGCACATGTATGGGATTGAGATCTATGGTTACTTGCCTCTCAATTAAATCTACAAGATCGGAATAAGCTGATGAAGCCCTCCTTGGGCAGCGCCAAGAAGTCTCCAGAATCTTTTCCTCCTGCTCGGTTTCTAGGGGTTGCAGGCTGCAGTCCAACGCCAGGGAAGCCTTCTCCTACGTATGGCCTTCCTCCTTCGTCTAGAAATCACCAGAAAACGCCTCCAGTGCCGGATCCAAGCCCTCCAAGGTCAGTCCTTCCTCTCTC
>CM024765.1:36145859-36224463 GCA_014218235.1 Colocasia esculenta | reverse complement strand
TTTCCCTCGAGCGTAGATTCCTTGTAATCCATGTTTTATGGGGTTTGAGGGTAGTTTGGTGTATTTACAAGCTTTTCTACATGTTTCCCATGCTCCCCTCCCCCTGTGGTGTGGTTTGTACCGGTTTTGGGGTGGTCCTTGGGAGGACTGTACCGGGGCGCTCCTCGCTGAGAACGGGACCTATATAGAGGTCGCGATGATGTCGCGACCGGCAAGGCCGCCACGACATCATCGCGATGCTCTTGAGCATCGCGACATGGTCGCGACAGCTTGAGCCGTTGCGACAGTATTGTGACAGCCCTGGGCATGGTGACATGGTTGCGACGGCCCGATGTGTCTCGACTACTGCAGAGATAGGTAAGTCTTGCAGAGTTCCAGTTTCTGTGGAGTCTTCACCGTTTCCACTTCTTATTGTACCCATGGCACCAGTGCTAGTTCCCTAGTACGGTCCTACACTAGTCGTTCGCTCGGTGCTCAGCACTTGAGGGCTTGTCCCGTGAGAAAGGTTGTTAACGATGCCTTGGACCCCTATCCCCACGCGCCTATTGAGGGAGTACTCCGGGTGGCGGGCGTGCTCGAGTCGTAGACTCTGGAGCAGAGGGGAAATGGTGATTAGGATAGCGGCGTTGAGTCATTTGTAGAGCTCTCATGGTTGGTCTGGGATGCCCAGGGCATTTGGAGTCCTTCCCGGCGTAGGCCAATCAGTCCTTTTCTCACTGCCTCGCTCTTTGTGGCCCCAGAACCGCTTAGAGAGGCCAGACATGGGACCGTAGTCTGGCCAAACTACGATAGTTACTGTTGTGTTACTTGTGTTCCTGCCTCACTCTGACGAGACATGAAGGTTGGACCTGGGTCGAGGATAAGACATTAGTGGAGGCACCTAACCGATTGACTAGTGGTAGCATTTTCCGTAGCTAGTGTCTCTTGTCCAAGCAGGGTTCCCTCACCGGTTGACTAGTGGTAGCATTTTCCGTAGCTAGTGTCTCTTGTCCAAGCAGGGTTCCCTCTATGTAGCAACCTGGATTTTTCAAAAAAAAAAAAAAACTATATATATATATATATATATAATAAAGTATTAGAAAATCAAAGAAAAGAGAATTAAATAAAACCCATCAAATGAAAATAAGTAACGGGCTTTATTAAAGGACCCATTAGAAATTAGTAGGCAAAAATAGAGATTTTAAAAAGGGGAATAATAGAGAAATACCCAAAATTCGTAACTAAAATATTACTAAAATATAAAAGAGGCATTTAATGCCTTAAAAATAGAAGTTTGAGTTGGATTGGGATTCCTAAATCTACCCTAATGGGTTGGCCACGAAATCCTCTCTCTCCCAACCCAAATAGGAGATCTCTTGCTTAAAAAGGGAGAGGAAAATAGGAATTCGGAATAATAGGAATTAGACTTAACTAGGAAAGGGAATAGAGAGAAGCTTAAATACTCCTCTTAAACCCTCATGGCCGGCCCTAGCTCGTGCCAAGAGGTTCCTAGACCAGGAGGAGAGGCCAAGAGAAGAGAATTCGTGGAGAGGAAGGATCCCTCAAGTTCTTCCTTGAGTTCTTCAAGTCTTAACCCTAGAAGAGGAAATGATCAAAGGTAGGCATTCTCACAAGCATAAACCATGAAATTTTTTCTGTAGGAAGTCTCGTCTATCAGGAACAAAAGCCCTTTGGTTTCATAATTTTCCATCGAGCATATCTGTCGTTCTTTATTTTTCATGTTCTGCAACTGACATGACCCCGAACCCAATTCTTAATTCTTGATCTCCTTGTATACTCAACCCTATGCCACGAGATTTTTACTGTAGGAACTGATGCATGTTAGGCATCCTTTTCCCCTAAAAGCCCTAAATTTGATTCATCCTATCCTGCAAATTTAATCGTTGATCTCAACTATGTACTGTTTCATGTTCATCCTGAATACCCGTGTTTAAAACATATCCAAACCCTGATTGTTTTCCAATTCCTATTTATTGTAAGTACCCATGCATGTCTAGATCGTCTTGCAACTAGTTTCATGATTTTTCATTGACTATACAATTAGTTGTGATTTTCTGAACCACCCTATGTCAAATAGGGTAAGTTCTGGCACGCAATCCAATGTATGTCCTTTCCCTGTCGGACCCGGGCACAGACCCTGTGAACGCGACGGCTCGATAGGCCGCGTTTACAAGGGTCGTCGCGACAGCGGCTTCTATCGCGATCTGATCGCGACAGGGCCTGTCGTCACGATCTGCTGCCTGACTAGACTAAGCCTGTCGCGATCTCAGTTGACCCTGTCGCGACCCTCATCAGGGTACGTCGCGATCTAGGTTCTTTTTGCAAGAAACCCCCTGTCTCAGCAATGCTTGATTTTCTACAGTGTTGTACTCTTGTTTAACAGTCATACACACAGAAAATAACACATGTTATAAATTGAACATTTATGTATGATTAAAATACATGCACATGATCTTTTCTATCTACAATTTCATGACACTTACACACACATTGAACATCCAATTATGGTATAATTTGGCATGAAACTATTCATAATACATTTGGTAATTTATGTAATTAAATTAACCCATACTTGTCTATCATTTCTCGCGATGTTTTGGGAATACCGATATCGACGCTCCATTGTTCTAGAACTCCTCTAGAATCTCGAGCACTTGTTTCTATAGACACTCTCTCTTGACTTGGACGAACTCTCCGTCGGATACTCCATCTGTCAGACTAGTAAGTCTTTGTTCAAGGCCTCCGTAAGTCTCCTCTGTCCATGGATTCCCACATGGTCGACGAGCCGGTTGTACCCTAACACCTATGATACCATTTAGGGATCTATATGATCCAAACGGCTATTAGAAGTTCACTCTCGTCCTGAATCACGCCGGACCTCTGGACCTGTGCTTAACATGGCCAGTGGTAAGGTCGTGAGTTCCGCGTGTTGTGCAACGGGTACTATCGCTCGTTACTCGACGTTTCATGTGCAAGGTCCACTAACTCTCATCTATACTCTACTCGCTCATCTATTCACATTCACTCTACTATCTCGTCTGTTCATCTAGTGCTCTCATCTACTTCTTGGTACTCTATATTGTCCATTGACTGATTGTCTAAAGATAAACAATATAACTAATGCCTGGCAATATATAAAGGGCCCGATCTGGTCCTGGGATGTGCGCCCGAAAGTGCTAGTGCCCATGGGAGTTAAATGATCAGAGTGTTTGGCATTACACTCAAGTGCTATCTATCGTGACTATCTAAATGACAATCAAAAGTGCTATCTATCGTGACTATCTAAATGACAATCAAAAGTGCTATGTTCTCTCGTTGTCCATTGACAACAAAGTGCTATGCTATACTCGTTGTGCTATGCTATACTCGTCGTGCTATTTGTACCATGGCCATCTTGCTATACTTGACATTGTGCTATCTTGCTATTATTGTGCTATTCCCGACACTTGTGCTATTCTTGGAAAGTCTATATTTGAAAGTCTTGCTATTTCATTCACATACTGTCCTGCTATATATTTACTTGACTCTCTCTCCGTTCTATCATTAGTTACTCTGCCTTAAATGCATTAATTACTTAAAGCCTGCTTGAGCCTGAGATTTAAGTCCTACTGGGCGATGTTCGCTCACCTGCGTTATTTGTCGTTGTGTTCTCAGGTGAGACCGAGGATGAACCATACACTCAAGAGGACGGGAACGACCTGGAGTGATGTCATGAGTACCCTAGTGTCCTATTGTTATGTTTAGCGTTGTAGTAGTTAGGTTTGAAGTTTAGTCTTTTGCTTTATTCCATTGTAACCGGGCCCTATAGATTGGCTCTGATATTAGTGGTTGTAACTAGACATTGAAAAGTATTAATGAAATAAATTTTCTTTGTCATTATTCATTGTGAAATGGTTTGATGTCTAGTATTCACTCTATACCCTTTTCTTGCAACTGCCTCGCGTTCCGATATTCCGCGTCGGGGCGTGACAGTTTTGTGGTATCAGAGCCTAGGTTATTCTTAAGTATAGGATGATCTAGGTTAACCTGCCTCGACTAGAGTCAATTATCCACCTATGTGAGTTGAGGTTAGAGCCAAGGGTAACTAGTTAAAATAAACTCACACACACACAAATTAAATTCCACATCGATATCATGACAAGACGTTATTTTGTAGGAACTAAGCAATCAAGATGACGACCGAACATGCTCAAATGAGGGGCATGCAACAAACCATCCAAGAACTGACACGTGCCATTATGCAAGCCACTCAAGAAGGTGGCAATCGTGGTGCAGGCGACCTGCATCGCAACTTCAGAAGTCTGAACCCACCTAGGTTCAGCGGATCCACGGATCTGGATGAAGCTGAGCACTGGCTCCAAGAGACGGAAAGAATTTTTCGTGTCATGCAATGTGCAGCGGGGGACAAGCTGCTACTTGCCACGTTCCAACTGGAGAAGGACGCCCGCGCCTAGTGGGAGTCAGTGGAAGCTACTAGAGAGAATGGCCATTCACTTGGAACGAGTTTAAAGAAGAATTCAACTCCAAATACTTCTCCGAGTGTGTTCAAGAAAGGAAGGCTGTGGAATTCGCTGCTCTTAAATAGCGGAGCTTGACTGTGGCCAAATATGAAGCCCAGTTCTCTAGACTGGCACGCTATGCTGTACATCTGGTGAACACTGAAAGGATGAAGGCTAAGCGCTTTCTAAATGGCCTTAAGCCCCACTACATCACTCAACTGGCACCTTTCGACATCCCGACCTACGCCGAGATGGTGAAGAGGGCTCAGCTGCTAGAAGATGCTACGGACTTCACCGACCGTATAAAAGGGAAGTTCGTCAAGAAGGAAGTGACCTCGGGTCAGTCATCTTCTAAGCCTACCAACGGCAAGAAGCGTCCCTTCAACATCACGGAGGGATCTAGCCAAGAAAGGAAACCCAAGGTTTTCGTACCCAACACTCCAACAAAGAGCCACTGCAAACACTGTGACAAACCTGGTCACACGGCTGATGAATGCTGGAGGAAATCCGGCACATGTCTGCGCTGCGGAAGTCGCGAGCACCGTATCCCTGAGTGCCCGCTACTGAAAGAGAATGAAAGGCACCCTAATGCGCCTAAGAAACAGGGCCGACTGCAAGCCCTACATGATGAGGAACCTGCTATGGAGGGTGGCATGGTAGAAGGTACCCTTCAAGTTTTCTCATTATCAACATTCATTTTATTTGATACTGGAGCCACTCATTCATTTATATCTCAAAACTTTGCTGATACTGTGAATGTTAAACCTATATCCATGAGTTGTGAGTTCTCTGTCACAACGCCACTAGGGGAAAAGGAGAAATTGAACAAATACTTTCCCTCTGCCGATGTAATGATCGGAGACCATAACCTAAAAGCCGACCTGGTGTGTATGTCCATGGAAGGCTATGATGTAATTTTGGGAGCCGACTGGTTTTCCGCATATGGGGCAGTGTCGACTATAAGAAAGGGAAAGTTACCTTTAGTGACTTTCCTAAACTTGCATTCTCCGGATTAGACATAAGAGACGGGTGTCTCTAGTCTCCGCCATAAAAGCCCACAACATGATGAGGAAAGGCTGTATTGCTTTCCTAGCAGCCGTAGTAGTGGAAAAGAAGGGTTCCAAGATAGAAGACATACATATAGTACAGGACTACCCAAAATGTATTCCCCGAAGACCTGCCAGGGATTCCCCTGAATGAGATGTCAACTTCGCCATTGAGTTGATTCCTGGAGCCGCACCGGTATCGCGTCAACCATACCGGATGTCACCTGCCGAGCTGAAGGAATTGAAGGCGCAACTGATGGAGCTACTAGAAAAGGGGTTCATCAGACCAAGTACTTCCCCATGGGGAGCACCTATGCTATTCGTAAAGAAGAAAGATGGATCGATGAGGCTGTGCATCGACTATCGACAACTCAATCAGCTTACCATCAAGAACAAATACCCATTGCCTAGGGTCGAGGAACTATTCGACCAAATTCTGGAGCGCAATATTTCTCCAAGATCGATCTTCGATCTGGCTATCACCAAATGAGTATCAAGGATGACGATATTTTCAAAACGGCTTTCAGGAGCAGGTATGGACATTATGAATTGTCGTTATGCCTTTTGGTCTAACCAATGCTCCTGCAGCCTTTATGCAACTCATGAACATCATATATCGGCCATACCTCGACAAGTTTGTGGTCGTCTTTATCGACGACATCCTCATATACTCCAATACCAGGAAGAGCATGAAGAACACCTAAAGACAGCACTACAAGTTTTGCGAGACAACAAGCTGTACGCAAAGCTTAGCAAGTGTGAATTCTGGCTCGAAGAAGTATCCTTCTTGGGCCATGTCATCTCAAAGGACGGCATCTCCATTGATCCCTCCAAAGTCGAAGTTGTACTCAACTGGGAGAGACCAACCAACGTCACCGAAATAAGAAGCTTCCTAGGACTGGCTGGCTACTACAGCGGTTCATCAAGGACTTCTCAAGGATCGTTGTTCCTCTCACGCGTCTGACACGAAAGGAGAATCCATACTCCTGGAGTAAAGAGTGTGAGAAAAGTTTCCAAACCCTCAAGGACTATCTTACCTCAGCACCTGTTCTCGCTCTGCAATAGAGGGAGAAGGTTTCTCTGTCTACACCGATGCCTCAGGAATGGGCTAGGATGTGTACTCATGCAAAAGGAGAAGGTCATCGCCTATTCTTGAAGACACATGAAGTCAACTATACCCTGTACATGATCTCGAGCTGGCTGCGGTGGTCTTCGCCTTGAAGATTTGGAGACACTATCTATATGGCGAGCAATTCACTGTCTACTCAACCATAAAAGTCTGAAGTATTTATTCTCTCAGAAGGAACTCAACATGAGACAAAGAGATGGCTGGAATACTTGAAAGATTTCGACTTCCACATCCAATACCACCCAGGCAAGGGAAATGTCGTGGCTGATGCTCTTAGTAGGAAGCCAATGGCATTTGTCTCAAGTCTAGTCCTTGGCGAGATGCAACTACTAGAACAATTCGCAAGGTTAGACTTAAATATCGAACATAGAGATGATCGAGTCTTGGTTGCCAATATCATGATTCAATCTGATCTGCTAGAGGAGATCAAAGCTCAACAAAATGATGATCCATTCTTAGTCTGCGTCAAAGAAACTCTAACTGAAAGACCGGACTTTGCAATGACTGAAGACGGAAGGCTTGTCTTTCAAGGAAGGACATGTGTTCCCGACAATGGAGAACTAAAGAGAAGACTAATGGATGAAGCTCACAAGACAAGGTATACTATTCATCCAGGAGGTACCAAAATGTATCAAGATATGAAAAGAACGTTTTGGTAGCCAAACATGAAAAGAGAGGTAGCTGAACATGCCGCTCACTGCTTACTTGCCAACAAGTAAAAGAGGAACACCTGCGCCCTGCCGGTGTACTCAGACCGCTAGATATTCTGGAGTGGAAATGGGAAAGCATTGGCAGGACTTCATCATGGGTTTACCCAAGACTCGTGGTGGACTCGGCGCCATATGGGTCATTGTGGACCGACTAACCAAATCCGCCCACTTTCTGCCTATAAAGAGTAAGTGGTCCGTGGAGGTACTAGCTGCCTTATATGTCAAGGAGATTGTAAGACTACATGGCATTCCATCATCCATTGTTTTGGATCGAGATCCGAGATTCACATCTCATTTATGGAAAGGACTGCAAGGTGTATTGGGTACTAAACTCAACTTTAGTACCGCATTCCATCCACAAATCGATGGGCAAACTGAAAGAACCAACCAAATAGTGGAAGACATGTTGAGAGCTTGCACTATAGATTTTCAAGGTTATTGGAATGAGCACCTACCACTAATCGAGTTCGCCTATAACAACAGTTATAGGCAAGCATTAAGATGGCACCATTTGAAGCGCTCTACGGAAGGAACTGTAGATCCCCTGCATGCTGGAATGAGGTTGGAGAACAGTAATGGCTAGGCCCAGACATGGTGCAACGTACCTAGAGCCATGTCTGGGCCCCTAGGGACTTGTTCTTCCTGTTTTTACTTGTACTAGTTGTGGTGTTGGGACTGTACCTAGAGCGATATGAACAGTCTCGCTCTTCTTTCTGCTTCCTCATGTGTGCTCCTAGTTAGCAATTGACGTTTATTTTATTTACATATTTTGTTAGACTTGTGTCATAGCCCTTCCGGGTCCTCAGATCTGTGGGCAGCGACCGCGAAAATCGGGTCCTCGGCTTGGGCCGAGGTTCGGGTTCTCGGGGTCGTTACAGTTGGTATCAGAGCGAGAGTCTGACAGGACTTGTAGCGGATTTAAACTGCAACAGGAAGTCCCATAGTAGTACAAGTACACTGCTAGTCGCCTGAGTTGGTATTGTTAACCTTGTTGGTTGTGTGCGTGCAGGAAATGGCTCCACGCAGGCGTAGGCAGACCAAAGAGTTGATGGAGCAGCAGGATGAGTCAGATATACCCACGCAGGGGTAGGTTCAGGAGGATGTGTCAGTGGAGGAGTATGTGGCACAACTACAAGGAGCAACGGCAGCAGCAGTAGTAGGTGGGCAGCAGCAGCAGTGGTACCAGCCTCAGCCACAGTAGTATGCGGATTGGTTTCCTTTGGCTGAGCAGTTCTTCAGGACCCTATACTAGGGAGCGTGGCAGGGACAGGTAGCAACGGGAGGGCAGCCTCCAGTACCTCCCCCAGCAGTACCGGAGTAGCAGGAAGATCCGGAGGTAGAGCAACCAGCAATTTAGCAGGCGTCTGGTACTTGGAGTACCCAGGCCGGTCGGGGGAGGACGAGTGTCACTGTAGCAACCTGAATTTTTGAGAAAAATAAAAATTTAAATAATAAATTAAAAACTCAGCTAAAGGGATATTCAATGGAAAGAGCATTAAATAAAACCCATTAAATGGAAAAGAGTAATGGGCTTTGCTTAATGGATCCTCTAAAACTTATTGGGTCAAAATATGAATATACAAATAGAAAATAAAAAGAAAATACCCTAAATTCGGAGTCTTAATATATCCTAAATAGAAAAGGACTCTTTAAGCATTAAAAGAGGCAATAAGAGTTGGAATTGGATTCCTAAGCCTACCCCTTATGATTTAGTACGAATTTAGATCCCATCCTAACCTAAATAGAGATTGGAAAGTAAGAAAGGAAGGTTGGAGTTAGGAAATCTCTTAATTAAAGAGAAATTAGAATAGAAGTAGGAATAGGAACCCATACATGCATAAATACATCTCTTAAACCCTCTTGGCCGACCCTAGCTCGTTGCCAAAGGTTGTTGGACGTGGAGAAGAGGCCAAGGAGGAGAGGATCTCGTGGGGAGAAGGAGTTCTTGGACCTTCTTCCTCGTTCTTGGAGATTTTAACCCTAGAAGACAAATCGAGTCAAAGGTAGGCATTCTCACAAGCAAAACTAAATCAAATCCATCTATAGGTAGTTCCAATCACCAGGAACAAAAGCCCTCTTGTTTCATAATTTTTCATCAAGCCAATCTTTTGTTCTTGATTTTAGAAGTTCCGCAAACATGATAACTCCAAGTCATCATGTTTGAATCATATCTCCATGTACACTTGATCCTATGCTACAAAATTTTTACTGTAGACACTTCATGTTGTTAGGGATCTTTTGCCCCTGAAAGCCCTATTTTTGTTGAGCATGTTGCTTGAAATAAATCAATCTTGCTCTTTGTATCATGTTCTATGTTACTCGTTATTGTTCATGCTCAAACCATGTTCAAACCATGCTCTCTCTCTAATTCCTATTTACTGGAAGTACTCTCGCATGTCTAGTTTCATTTGCCACTGGTTTCATGATTTTTCATCATGTATACAATTAGTTATGATTTTTTGAATGACCCTGTATCAAAATCTGATATTTCTGGACCGCAATACAAGACAGAGCAGAACTTTGGCAGACTCAGGCCATGGACCTGAGAACGCGATGGCCTGATAGGTCGTGTTCTCAAGCCCGTCGTGATGCCTTTCCTTGTTACGTTCTGAACGCGACAGTACCCTACGTCGCGTTCACAGGATTTTGATGAAAACTCATAAAACACATAAGATTTTTTGATGAAAACGCCTTTTTAACAGTCATACACGCAGTAAGAACACCTGTTTTAAAATGGAGCTATATTGAATGCTTTAAAATACATATTCACGACTTCTTTTCTATCTATGATTTCTCTTACACATGCACACACATGAACCATCCATATATGGCTGAAATCTGACATAAAAATCTCATAATGTATCTGGTAAATTATTGCAATAAAGTATATTAATTGCCCTATTTTAAAGGACTTGTATTCGTTCTCTTGCGTTGTTTATATACCGATATCGACGCTCCACTGTTCTAGAATTCCTCTAGAACGTCGAGCACCTGCTTTTATATACACACTTTACTTGGCTTGTGGTGAACTCTCCGTCGGATATTCCTTTCGCCGGACTAGTGAACCCTTGCACAAGGCCTCCGTAAGTCTCCTCTGATCATGGATACCCACATGGTCGACGAGCCGGTTGTACCCTAACACCCATTACACCTTTAGGGATTGCTATGATCCAAATGGCTATTAGAAGTTTACTCTTACCTTGAATCACGTCAGACCTCTGGACTTATGCATAACATGGCCAGTGGGAAGATCGTGAATTCCACCTGACTGCCAATACGACGTGCGCATGTTGTGCAACTGTTACTATCGCCTGTTTACTCGTTGTTTTACGTGATGTACCCTTAGCTCTTATCTATACTCTACTCGCTCGTCTATTCACGTTCTCTCTACTATCTCATCCATTCATCTAGTGCTCTTAACTATTCTTGGTACTCTATATTGGCCATTGACTGATTGTCTAAAGATACAATATAACCAATGCCTGGCAATATATAAAGGGCCCGATCTGGTCCTGGGATGTGCCCCCGAAAGTGCTAGTGCCCATGGGAGTTAAATGATCAGAGTGTTTGGCATTACACTCAAGTGCTATCTATCTCGACTATCTATATGACAATCAAAACACAAAACGTGCTATACTCTCTTGATGTCTAGAATGACAAACAAGTGCTATACTCATCGTGCTATTATTATACTTGTGCTAGTTGTGCTATGGCCATCCTGCTATTCATGCTATACTCGATACTTGTGCTATTTTTGGAAACTATACTCGATCTCATGCTAGTGTGCTATCTTGTTACCTGTTGTGCTATCTCTTGCTATATTTTGACTCTCTTGTACCTGCTATCTTTAGATACTCTGCCATTAAATGCGTTAATTATTCAAAGCCTGCTTGAGCCTGAGATTTAAGTCCTACTAGGTGTTATCGCTCACCCTACGTTATTTGATGTTGTGTTCTCAGGTGAGACAAGGATGACACATACACTCATGAGGAAGGGAAGACCAAGAGTGAAGCCAGGAGTACCCTCGAGGTCATTATGTTATCTTAGAGTTGTAGTTAGTTATTTCCTCTTATTGCAATGTAATTGGGCCCTATAGAATGGCTCTGGTATTAGTGGTTGGAACTAGACATTTGAAAAGTTATTAATGAGAAAGATTGCTTTAGTATTATTCAATGAGCAATGGTTTGATGTCTAGCACTCGCTCTATAACCTTCCTTGCAACTGCCTTCATGCTCCGATTCTGCGTCGGGGCGTGACAGTCACTGAGGACAGGACCGCCCTCTTGGAGAGGTTCTTGTGTCTCCGACCACCAATGTTCTTTGGTGAGTATGATCCAGACAAGGCAGAGAGTTGGACGCACAAGTTGGAGTGCACGTTCGAGATCATGGAGTGCGCCGAGGAGGACCAGGTCAGACTGGCAGTGTATCAGCTCAAGGGACCAGCCCATGAGTGGTGGAGAGTTCAGCGGTAGACCCACTTTCCAGGGCAGTGTTTGGATCAGATCACGTGGCTGCAGTGATTTTTGGGGGGTCTTTCACGGTGAGTATTTTCCTGACTACGCTCAACGTGAGAGATGAGATCAATTTCACGAGTTGGTTCAGGGCGATCTGACAGTTACTCAGTACCACCAGAGGTTCATCCGGTTGCTGAGGCATGTTCCCATGTTGCCGACAGTGAGCAGGCTTGTGCAGAGAGGTTTGTTGCAGAACTGAGGCCAGATTTGAGGTGGGGCATGACTGCTTATATGTGTGCCACCTTGGGAGAGGTCGTGGCTAAGGTGACCGCCTTGGAGAGAGAGACCTGGCAGCCCCAGCAGCAACAGCAGCAGCAGGGAGGAGTCTCTTCTAGATCCTCACCATACCAACATCCCGCAGGTAGTCGCGGTAGTGCGACTTCTTCATCTTCTGGCTCGGGCAGTTCGGGGAGTTTCGACTTGCGCTAGAAGTTCAGGCAAATGACTACTCGCGGGGGAGGACTGAGTCGGTAGCAGAAGCGTCAGTCAAGGTTTGCAGAGCAGTCGGTCTAGTAAGGAGCTGAGCAGGGTAGACAGGAAGTAGTATGTTTACACTTGTGGTTTGCCAGGCCACTTCAGGAGGGAGTGCCCGATGGGGCAAGTCTAGCAGCCGCAGTAGCCATTGCAGTACACACAGCAGCTGTCGCAGTACCAGTTCCCTCCCCAGCAGCAGGCACCTCGTCAGCAGCAGCAGGGGCAATATCATTTGTAACCTCAGTAGTTTAGCAGCCTCAGCAGTTCCAGCCATACTAGCAGCAGCAGAGTTTTCGTAGCACCAGCAGCCGCCGCAGCAGCAGCAACCCCAAAAGGTGCCGCAGCGTGGGCGTGGACGGGTCGTGTGATGGCCCTTACCAGAGAGCAGGTCGAGGCATCAAACTGGTTAGGTACCTTGCCTATCCTTGGTAGATCTGCTCATGTTTTGGTTGATCCCGGTGCTTCACTTTGTTTTGCTTCCGAGGAGTTTTACGAGTCTCTGGTTCGTTACACCCCTGAGAGGCAGTGTGATGTGATGGTCGATCTCCCGTCTAGTGATTACATGAGTTCTTTTGGTTTCCTACAGGGTGTAACAGTTGAGGTCCAGGGACACCAGTTGCCCGCCAGGTTGTACGCGTTGCAGCTTCGTAACTTTGATGTCATCCTGGGCATGGACTAGTTGGAGGCTCACTCAGCTGTGGGGATTGTCAGTAGAAGACCATTCGGTTTGAGATACCTAGAGCGCCTGTTCTCTGCTTCCAAGGTATCCGGTCTACCCGTCGACCTTTTATTCCTTCTGTAGAGCTGGTCGTTTGATCCGCGATGGTTGTGTAGCATATATTGCTTCTGTTTGTTCCTTGGAGCCTAGCACGTCATTAGTTTTTGATGTGTCTATTATTGTGAGTTCTCTGATATTTTTCCGGAGGACCTACCTGGGTTACCGCCTGAGCGGGATGTAGAGTTCTTTATTGAGCTTTTGCCTGGTACGATGCCTTTGTCTAAGGCACCTTACTGGATGGCTCCAGCAGAGTTGCGTGAGCTGAAGCACCAATTGCAAGAGTTGCTTGAGCTGGGTTTCATCCGTTCGAGTCGTTCGCCATGGGGAGCGCCAGTGCTGTTTGTGAGGAAGAAGGATGGCAGCTTGAGGTTGTGCATCGATTATAGGCATTTGAACTAGGTAACAGTGAAGAACAAGTATCCATTGCCGAGGATCGATGACTGTTTGATCAGTTGTAGTCAGCCAGAGTGTTATGAAGATGACTTAAGATCAGGCTACTACCAGCTGAGATCAGAGTGTAAGGTCTCAGGTCTTTAGTGGATCCTTATTGGGTCTGTAGTGGTTCTGTGTGGTCGACGACAAGACCATTGTCGTTGACTTGGGATTGACGGCCAGGGCTTGCCGTTGAGTCTGAGTCAGCGTCCAGCAATGTGGACGTTTGATGAAGAACTCAACGACAGGATCTGGACGTTAGTCTGTAGGCGGTTCAGTTGGCGGCCAGATATGTTGACGTCGACTAACCAGTCCTGTTGAAATAGGGCAGCCCGAGAGCAGAGCTTCTTCTTCTCCTTTCCTCTCCCTTCTCCACCTTTGCTTTTCTTGATTTCCACAGCTTCTGTTGGGTGATTTGAGCTCGTGGGAAGGCCTGGATCGTGTGGCGTTGCTAGATCGGGCGGGAAACAGGTGGTTTGGTGCGATTCGCGCGGAGTCTTGGGGGAATCCGGCGCGATTAGTGGCTGTTTGGGGATTCTTAAGGCGTTCTGAGGTAGGGACTTAACCCCTATAACCTTCCCCAGCAAACTAGCATGTCCAATTAAGTGAATTGGTGTGCGAATCATGGTTTAGGGTTGGGTTGTATCATGCCGGGATTTTGGGTAAATTGGACAATCTAGGCGCTAGACTGTTTAATTTAAGTGTTGGTAGTGTGGATTGATGAGAGGATGTGTTCCCTCCATCAGTCAGAATGTATTTAGTTTTCTGCCCATTTGAACTGATTCGGTTCAGTTTGGGTTTGGGGGACTGAAGAACCTAAACGTCCACATCCCTGGACGTTGAGATCTTCAGGGGTGATTTAAACGACAAGGTCGATTGCCGTTTAATCAGGATAAACGACATGGGGAGTGTCGTTTACCTCATATTGGCGGCAATCGATCAGGCGTTAATCTCCTGTATCCCAGCAGACTTAAGTTGTGTGATTAGAGGCGATTGACATGTGATGTCCGCCCTAATAGCACAAGTGGGCCAGGCTTAGAGTGTGACTCCGCCTGTGCATAGGAGTAGTTGTTTGTGGCACGAGGTGTTTACTACTGTACGGGGTTTCAGACGTTGAGTGTGTTCCGTCTGTTGTACGCGCGTGCGTTACCGTGTGTACCCGTTTCTGTTGTGTACCTAGGCGTGGGTGCGACTCCGTCTAGACAACTAGTGTGTGGTTATCCTCCGCTAGTGAGCCAGGACGTCGAGTGCGACTCTGTCCTGTGCGTACTCCTTTGGTGGTTTTGAGCCGGTCTCCGTGGAGCCCTTCTCTACCGCTAGGGTCAAGCGTAGGGGAAAAACGGTCGTGGACCAGACGCGAGAGAGAGCGTCTGTAGTGTGCACACGTGGCTGGGGTTGAGAGCCTCTGTGGTGACGGGACGCCGAGCCACAGACCCTAGCTTAGTCCTACTTGCTGTGTGTGTGAGTGTGTGTTACTGAGCCGCGTGGTTTACAGTTTTGTGTTGTGGTGCGACGTGTACTTACTTTCAGTTTTACTTTCCGCACTTTAGTTAGTTGCCGGTGGGGTTACTTTCCCTACGGTCTCTTTCCTTGAGACTCACTCCCTTCCCTTTCAGGTGGGTCTTCGTCGACTCCCGTTCCAGGCGAGTCTAGCCACTCCGGTGTTGGTGCTCCTTAGCTGCAGTGAGTAGTACCTTTTGTTGTACTTCTGTACTCTGTACTTTGCTCAGACTCTAAGGTTGTATATGATATGTTCATATAGTGGAATTTTACTGCTTTGCATGGTGTGTATCTTCTTACATATAGTCTCCTCGGACTTTCACTTCCTACCCTTCCGAGCTTGTCTCGGGGTTAGCGGGTCAGAATTCGGGTTACTGGTTGTTACTGGTAATGCGGATTCTGGGTCGTTACAGTTTGGTATCAGAGCCTGGTCTGATGAGATATATATATAAGGAAAATACTTATCATGTAGAATCATAGTATAAAGAGTACAGTTGCAGCTATGTAGCCCGGAGTTAGTTAGTATATTATATGTGGTATTTTATTCTGTGTGTAGTTCTATGGCGCCTAGGCGACGTCCTAGAGAGGGAGTAGCCGAGCAGGCGACTCGTCAGGAGGTTGGAGATGCTCCGCCACCTCAGCAGACGCAGCCTTTGCCACAGGACGCACATAGTGGTATTGTTCCGCCGCCGCCACCTCCACCTCAGGTAGCTCAGGGATTAGACTTGACTCGATTTCTTGAGGGGATGGCTCAGTTTGTTGCTCAGCACCGTGACGCGCCGGTACCCCAGGGTGGTATGGGAAGGTGTTAAGAGAGTTCTTGCAGTTTCAGCCTCCTCAGTTTTTGGGCCAGCCTGATCCAGATGCAGCGCGAGCTTGGTTAGATGCAGTGGAGCGGACTTTTCGTTCCATGGAGTGTGTTCCAGAGGAGCGAGTGCTGTTAGCCAGTTACCAGTTGCAGGCACAGGCGTTGACTTGGTGGTCCACTGAGTGGGAGACTACTTTCCAGTCTAGCCCACTGAGACAGATTCCGTGGCAGGAGTTTGTTGTTTCTTTTGAGAGAGCCTTCTGTCCTACTTACGTCCGGACGGAGAGGTTGTACCAGTTTCTGGACCGCAGCAGAGGGACTCTACTGTGGTGCAGTACAGGGCCAGATTTGTAGAGCTAGGGTGTTATGCTCCGCAGATTATGGAGATGAGGGTCTGAGGACTCAGCAGTTTGTGAGAGGCTTGAGGCCAGAGCTCAGGCAGGCGCTGATAGTTGCTCGTGTCACAGACTTGGATGCGGCCTATCAGACAGCGGCAGCGTTGGAGGCAGACACCTTGCGAACTCGTGCTCGGAGCGCAGAGGTTCAGATGCAGGTAGTTCCTTCTCAGCCTCGCCAGCAGCAGGGTAGTGTGCAGACGACCCCGAGGACTACGACTTCCTACGCGTCCACTTCTACTGGGACGACGGCGAAGTCAGGATCTCGGAGGAAGTTTCGGCGTGATAGGAGGCAGGCAGAGCAGAGGCAGCAGTCGGTTGGGAGTGTTCAGCAGCCGACAGGTCAGCCTTCGCAGCAGGTACAGCGTACTTTTGCTGGGCAGTGTTACCGGTGTGACCAGATGGGTCATATGGCGCGAGATTGTCCTTTGCTACCTCGTGTGCCACAGCAGCAGACCCAGTCGCAGCCCGAGTGCAGCAGCAGGCACCTGTGCAGCAGCGTCAGCAGACCAGAGGTTCTGGTGGGTCGAGAGGTAGAGGTCGTGTTACCCACTTGACTCGTGCAGACGCGGAGGCAGCTCACCTGGTGGAAGGTACTGTTTCAGTTTTTGGTTATGCAGCTAGAGTCTTTTTTGATTCCGGTGCCTCTCACTCTTTTGTGTCTGAGGACTTTTTAGACTCCCTTGGAGAGTTGAGTTCGGGAGAGTCTGTTGAGTTGGCAGTAGAGTTGCCGACAGGGGACTTTGTCCTTACGTCCTACTGTCTCGAGGAGGTACCTGTGCAGTTGCAGGATCAGTTGTTGTCAGCCCGTCTATTTGCCTTGCAGTTTCATGACTATGATGTGATTTTGGGTATGGATTGGTTAGAGCGGTATGGTGCAGTGATGGATTGCCAGAAGAAGAGGGTGCACTTGCGGATACCTGGGGCAGCGGCGTTCTACTTCCAGGGTATCGTACCTCTTACTTCTTGCTTTTTAGTTTTTGCTTGAGGGCAGGGAGGTTGCTTGCTTCTGGTTGTCAGGTTTCCTAGTTTCTGCAGTGACTCTTGACCAGATTGTTTCGGGAGTGGGAGACATTCCTGTAGTGTGTGTAAGTTTCCGGATGTTTTTCCGAAAGAGTTGCCTGGTCTTCCACCAGAGAGAGAGATTGAGTTTACTGTAGAGTTGGTTCCTGGCACTGTACCTTTTGCACAAGCACCGTACCGTATGGCACCAGCAGAGTTGAGGGAGTTGAAGAGGCAGCTTGAGGAGTTGTTGGAGAAGGGCTATATTCGTCCTAGCTTTTCTCCGTGGGGGTCACCTGTTTTGTTTGTCCGGAAGAAGGATGGTAGCCTGAGGTTGTGTATCGATTATAGGAAGCTAAATCAAGTGACCATCAAGAATAGGTATCCTTTGCCTAGGATTGATGATCTCTTTGATCAGCTTCAGTCTGCTCGTGTCTTCTCGAAGATTGACTTGAGATCGGGCTACTATCAGTTGCGGATTAGAGATTCTGACATTGAAAGGACTGCTTTTCGGACCAGATATGGACATTTTGAGTTTTGGTGATGCCGTTGGGCTCACCAATGCTCCAGCAGCCTTCATGGATCTGATGCACCGGGTGTTCCACCAGTTTCTAGACCGGTTTGTCGTAATGTTGTTGACGACATTCTGGTGTACTCCGCTTCGGAGGAGGAGCACGCCGAGCACCTGAGAATCGTGTTGCAGACTTTGCGAGAGCACCAGTTGTATGCCAAACTTAGTAAGTGTGAGTTTTGGCTACAACAGGTTCACTCTTGGGGCACGTGATCTCAGGTGAGGGAGTTTCAGTAGATCCAGCGAAGGTTGAGGCAGTTTTACAGTGGGAGAGTCCCAGATCTGTGTCTGAGATTCGTAGCTTTCTGGGTTTGGCAGGTTACTACCGCAGGTTTGTTCGAGATTTTTCTCAGGTTGCTGCACCCTTGACTCGGTTGACAAGAAAGGGAGTTCTGTTTGAGTGGTCGGATCAGTGTGAGCAGAGCTTCATAGAGTTGAAGCGACTGCTTACGTCGGCGCCAGTTCTTGCCTTACCTTCAGGTGAGGAGGGTTTTGAGGTTTGCACAGATGCTTCAGGTGTTGGATTGGGTGCGGTCTTGATGCAGCAAGGCCGAGTGGTGGCTTATGCGTCTCGCCAGCTTAAGCCCCACGAGGAGAGTTACCCAACCCACGACCTAGAGCTTGCAGCTGTGGTGTTTGCTTTGCGGATTTGGCGTCTTTACCTGTACGGAGTGAGTTTTGTAGTCCGTACCGACCACCAGAGTTTGAGATATGTGTTTTCTCAGAGGGATCTGAATATGAGGCAGAGCCGATGATGGAATATCTAAAAGACTATGATTTCAGCATTGAGTATAAGCCTGGAAAGGCGAATGTAGTTGCAGATGCTTGAGTAGGAAAGCACAGATGAGTCATCTGATGCTGAGAGAGTGACAGTTGTGGCAGTCTGCGACAGAGGGATCTTTCAAAGTTTCGTCCAGTCATCGTCAGTGTGTGTTGGGCAGTTTGTTAGCAGCTCCCGCAGTTGTGAGACAGGTTGCTGAGGCTCAGCAGGCAGATCCGAGTTGCACAGTGTGTTGCTTCTCCCAGAGGTTGAGCTTTGTGAGGACGGGACTGTTAGATTCTGAGATAGACTCTATGTTCCTGTTGAGGAGTCTATCAGGAGAGTCTTTTGCAGGAGTCACATGGTTCCAGGTACTCTATTCATCCAGGGGCGACCAAGATGTACCACAGGTTGAGACGTCAGTTTTGGTGGCCTGGGATGAAGAGAGACATAGCGGCTTTTGTTGCTAGGTGTTTGGTCTGTCAGCAGGTGAAGGCCAAACATCAGTGTCCAGGAGGACTTGTGCAGCCGTTAGAGATTCCGATGTGGAAGTGGGACCACGTGACGACTGCCTTGTTTGTGGTTTGCCGAGGGCAGCTGGAGGTTTTGATAGCATTTGGGTTCTTGTGGACAGATTGACAAGACTGCCAGATTCTTACCTGTCAGGACTAGTTGGAGTATGAGTAGGTTGGCCGCGTTGTACGTAGAGCGGATTGTTCCTTTGCATGGAGTGCCGATCTCTATTGTGTCAGACAGGGATCCTCGCTTCACTTCTGGGTTCTGGCGCAGTTTCCAGAGAGCTTTGGGACAGAGTTGGCTTTTAGTTCTGCCTACCACCCTCAGTCAGACGGTCAGTCAGAGCGGACTATCCAGACTTTGGAGGACATGCTTAAGCTTGTTGCCTGGAGTGGCAGGGGTCATGGACAGTTCACTTTCCATTGGTCGAGTTCACATATAATAATAGTTATCACTCCAGTATCGGTTTGGCACCATATGAGGCTTTGTACGGACGACCGTGTCGCACTCCTCTTGACTGGTTCGAGGTTGGCGAGCGAGTTGTCACGGGGCCAGAGTTGTTCAGCAGTCAGTTGAGGTAGTTCAGCTTGTGAGACAGAGGCTTCAGTCAGCTCAGAGTCGGCAGAAGAGTTTGCAGATCAGCGCAGACGACCCGCTCGAGTTTCAGGTAGGAGACCAGGTGTTTGTTCGTGTGTCTCCTATGAAGGGAGTGGTGAGGTTCGGTAAGCTGTGAAAGTTGAGTCCTCGCTTTATTGGGCCTTTTACCATTATTGAGAGTGTCGGAGGTTTGGCGTACAGACTTGAGCTTCCGTCAGAGTTGGCAGTAGTGCACGACGTGTTCCATGTGTCGATGCTTCGGAGGTACCTTTTGACGAGTCCACGTTTCTGCAGAGTGCAGAGTGGTCTGAGGTGACTCCAGTGTTGACTGTACCAGAGTTTCCGTTGCACATTGAGGATCGCCGAGTTCAGAGGTTGAGGAACAAGGCAATCCCTTTAGTTCGTGTTGCGTGGCAACGGCACTCCGGTGGTGAGTCGACATGGGAGCGGGAGGACGAAATGCGCGAGCAGTTTCCGTATCTCTTTGGTGAGTCTTCTTTCCTTGTGTTATTTGAATTTTGAGGGCAAAATTCCTTAAAGGGGGAGGGCTGTAAGGTCCGGGTCTTTAGTGGATCCTTATTGGGTCTGTAGTGGTTCTGTGTGGTCGACGCCAAGACCATTGTCGTTGACTTGGGATTGACGGCCAGGGCTTGCCGTTGATCTGAGTCAGCGTCCAGCAATGTGGACGTTTGATGAAGAACTCAACGACAGGAAATCTGGACGTAGTCTGTAGGCGGTTCAGTTGGCGGCCAGATATGTTGACGTCGACTAACCAGTCCTGTTGAAATAGGGCAGCCCGAGAGCAGAGCTTCATCTTCTCCTTTCCTCTCCCTTCTTCCACCTTTGCTTTTCTTGGTTTTCCACAGCTTCTGTTGGGTGATTTGAGCTCGTGGAAGGCCCTGGATCGTGTGGCGTTGCTAGATCGGGCGGGAAACGTGGGTTTTGGTGGATTCGCGCGGAGTCTTTGGGGGAATCCGCGCGATTAGTGGCTGTTTGGGGATTCTTAAGGCGTTCTGAGGTAGGGACTTAACCCCTATACCTTCCCCAGCAAACTAGCATGTCCAATTAAGTGAATTGGTATGTGAATCATGGTTTAGGGTTGGGTTGTATCATGCCGGGATTTGGGTAAATTGACAATCTAGGCGCTAGACTGTTTAATTTAAGTTGTTCTGGTAGTGTGGATTGATGAGAGGATGTGTTTCCTCCATCAGTCAGAATGTTATTTAGTTTTTTTGCCCATTTGAACTGATTCGGTTCAGTTCTGGGTTGGGGGACTGAAGACCTAAACCCACATCCTTGGACGTTGAGATCTTCAGGGGTGATTTAAACGACAAGGTCGATTGCCTTTTAATTAGGATAAACGACATGGGGAGTGCCGTTTACCATATTGGCGGCAATCGATCAGGCCGTTAATCTCCTGTATCCCAGTAGACTTAAGTTGTGTGATTAGAGGCGATTGACATGTGATGTCCGCCCTAATAGCACAGTGGGCCAGGCTTAGAGTGTGACTCCGCCTGTGCATAGGAGTAGTTGTTTGTGGCACGAGGTGTTTTACTACTATACGGGGTTTCAGACGTTGAGTGTGTTCCGTCTGTTGTACGCGCATTGCGTTACCGTTGTACCCGTTTCTGTTGTGTTACCTAGGCGTGGGTGGCGACTCCGTCTAGACGACTAGTGTGTGGTTATCCTCCGCTGTAAGCCAGGACGTCGAGTGCGACTCTGTCCTGTGCGTACTCCTTTTGGTGGTTTGAGCCGGTCTCCGTGGAGCCCCTTCTCTACCGCTAGGGTCAAGCGTAGGGGAAAAACCGGTCGGGACCAGACGCGAGAGAGAGCGTCTGTAGTGTGCACACGTGGCTGGGGTTGAGAGCCTCGTGGTGACGGACGCCGAGCCACAGACCCTAGCTGAGTCCTACTTGCTGTGTGTGTGAGTGTGTGTTACTGAGCCGCGTGGTTTACATTTTTGTGTTGTGGTGCGACGTGTACTTACTTTAGTTTTTACTTTCCGCACTTTAGTTTAGTTGCCGGTGGGGTTACTTTTCCCTACTGGGTCTCTTTCCTTGAGACTCACTCCTTCCCTTTCAGGTGGTCTTCGTCGACTCCCGTTCCAGGCGAGTCTAGCCACTCCGTGTTGGTGCTCCTTAGCTGCAGTGAGTAGTACCTTTTGTTGTACTTCTGTACTCTGTACTTTGCTCAGACTCTAAGGTTGTATATGATATGTTCATATAGTGGAATTTACTACTTTGCATGGTGTGTATCTTCTTACATATAGTCTCCTCGGACTTTCACTTCCTACCCTTCCGAGCTTGTCCGTGGGTTAGCGGGTCAGAATTCGGGTTACTGGTTGTTACTGGTTAATGCGGATTCTGGGTCGTTTACCAGAGAGTCAGATATTGGCATGATAGCTTTCCATTTGAGGTACGGTCACTTTGAGTTTGTCGTGATGCTATTTGGGCTCACGAACGCACCCACAATTTTATGGATTTGATGCATAGGGTGTTCAGTGAGTACCTGGACAGGTTTGTGGTCATTTTGTAGATGACATTTTGGTCTACTCGGCTTCTGAGGAGGAGCACGAGGAGCATCTGAGGATTGTGCTATAGACATTGTGGAGTCACCAACTTTATGCCAAGTTCGACAAATGCGCATTTTGGCTGAAGGAGGTGCACTTTCTTGGGCACGTGATCTCAGGTTCTGGTGTGGCAGTGGAGCCTGCCAAGGTTGAGGTAGTGTTGTCTTGGGAGTAGCCCACTTCAGTGTCAGAGGTTCACAGCTTTCTGGGTTTGGTAGGTTATTACAGGAGGTTCATCCAAGATTTTTCCAGGATTGCAGAGTCATTGACCAGATTGACCAGACTTGAGGCTAGATTTGTTTGGACTGAGGACTTCGAGCGGAGTTTCCAGGAGCTGAAGACGAGGTTGACTTTAGCGCCAGTGTTGGTCTTGCCATCAGGTAGCGGAGGTTTCGTGGTCTACACCGACGCATCGAGGTCAGGTTTGGGTGCAATGCTGATACAGCATGGTGGGGTCGTTGCCTATGCTTCTCGGCAGTTGAAGAAGCATGAGGAGAACTACCCTACCCACGACTTGGAGTTAGCAGCAGTGGTGTTCGCTCTGAAGTTGTGGAGGCACTATTTGTATGCACGGCGTTTGAGATCTCAACAACGACCATTAGAGTTGCAGTATATTTTCACTCAAAAGGATATGAACTTGAGGTAGAGCAGGTGGATAGAGTACTTGAAGGACTACAACCTTACCCTCTCCTATCACCCGGGAAGGGCTAACGTCGTAGCAGATGCTTTGAGCAAGTGTGTTCAGTTGAGTTTGCTAATGGTTAGAGAGTGGAGGCTGTTTGAGGACTTTCTCAGGGAGTTTTCTACCCTTCGACGTGCAGAGACCATGTAGTGATGACCAGTTTTTCGGTCATCCGTCAGTGTACCGTTTGCCCAGCTAGCAAGCCCAGAGGGGGGGTGGAATGGGATTCTTAAAATTTGATTATTTAAACCTGTCAATAAAACGTTCACAACAAAAACACTTTGTTCGACTATTAGTGTTAGTAAAAAGAAAACAACAAACAATCACACTACACAAAGATTTATCCTAGTTCGGACCTCCTCTTCACAGGAGTCCTACGTCCAGTCCTTGAGCAACAACTCAGGATTCCACTACCCAAGGGTACCGTCCCCCTCAAGGACACTTACACATCCAGCCACAGCTGGCCTTCTCTTCATAGCCCGAAGAGGATACAGCACCCTGGAACCCAGGTCTTCCTCAACACGAAGGGAATACAACCACCTGTTACCTACAGGTCTTCTCTTCAACCAGAAGAGGAACAACACAAACAATGTGTGAAAATCAGGCGAAGTGCCCTAGACCTGGTTTACAACAAATCCAGATCTGAGGCAGAGATTGAGAGTAAGAGATATACAATGGAAGAACTCTCAGAACTCAAAGGTGCTACATGTTACATGCTACAAGTTACATGTCTACATGTTCTACATGCTACATACTACATGTTATATGCTTACATTCCTACATGTGAACTTGTTTTAAAGGATTTCATGCTACATGTCAATGTTTTAATATATACTACAGAAAATTGTTATGTAAAAGAATAGTGCATGCATAAGTGAGAAAATTGATACATGAGAATTGTTGTAGGTCACATGACATCGAATAGATTCCATGAATAAGTGATTCCATGTTACATACAAAACATGTTTTATTTCCATAATAGTTAGAATTACTATGAAATGAATGATTGCCAATGTCTTAGAACTATGTTATTGAGGAAAAGTATATGATATCAATGAATTGAATGCTAATGTACTACCATGTTTTTAAACCTAATATACTGCTACTATCTTGAACTGTCTTTCATGTGATTTGCTGGGTCTTGTAGACTCATACTTGCCTAACATTTCAGGAGAGCCAGAGTATACGGAGGAGTTAGTGCACACTGACTCAGAGCGGGAGGACGTGGAGACTTAGCTTGACATAGAGAGTTTTAGAGTGACTCTTGTATGTGAGGATCTTATGTAATTTCCTTATGCAACTGGACATTGAAATGTAATAAACTTTGGACCATTGTTATCTTTTTATGCATTAGACTTACCTTTGAATAAATGTTGATCTCAAATGTTTAATTCCATATTCCGCTGCATATTATTGGGATTAAATTGTCATTTGTGTATATCTCAATCTGTACCGTCATTGTTGGATTTGTTCCACTGTAATATCTCTGTTAGATCCAATGTGAGTTGGTACAACTGTACTGGTTAAAGGGGCGTTACAGAGATTGGTATCAGAGATTTTCAGGTAGAGCGTGTACATAAATGGAATATCAACATTGTATTCATATTTTCAAGTCTGCATAAAGATGTAGTCTAAACCTATGTAGAATGATAGGTTCATTAATGTATGACTATTTTGCAGGCTATGGCGACTCGTGGACGTAGAGGAGCTAGCTCGACTAGGGGTGATGAGTCAGCAGGAGGTTCGCAAGCTCCAGCTCAGCAGACTCAGGATCAGACTGATGTACCTTACCACCCCCACTGCCACCTGTGGATTACGGAGCGTTGATGCAAGATTGGTGCATGCGATGCAGACGCAGGCTCAGACTACAGCAGCATTGCAGGCGTAGGTACAGGTTCAGGTTGATAGCTGCAAGAGTTATTCAAGGGGTTAACTGGAAGAGTTGTTATCTAAGAGATGTTTTGATTGTAGGCACGAGCACCGCTCATGTGGCAGTTTTTGGGAGTGCCTATGTGGAAAGATTCAGGAGGATGACCCCGCCTTTATTTAAGGGAGAGAGTGATCCCATTCTTGCGGAGATTGGCTTAGAGAGACGGAGAGATCTTTCGTGCCCTTCGTTGTGCGAAAGAGGGAGAGAGTGACCTTAGCTACTTATATGTTGCAGGTAAAGATAGATTTTAAGGAGCTTATGAGTATTGTTTGGAATATATCTTAGATGACTTACCTTCTTTTGCAGGAGCGTGCCGACGTGTGGTGGTCCTCTGTACTACGCACACAGTTTGCAGATGGGGCGATGGACATGCTTGGGCTGAGTTCATCCGTCTGTTCAGGGCGAAGTATATTCCCGAGCAGTACAGGACCGTATGGAGTAGGATTTCTGACATTGACCCAGGGTCAATGAGTGTGCTTGAGTATGAGGCAAGATTTGCGGAGCTGTCCAAGTATGCGCCTCACATTATGGCAGATGAGCGAGGAAGTAAAGAAATTTATCATGGGGTTGAAGCCGTCCTGAGGACGAGACTAGTGGCATTAGGACATCGTTCCATGGAGGAGGCTTGTCAGCAGCTTGCATGCAGGAGGCAGAGATGGAGGTTTACCTTGAAGAGAAGAGAGCTTCTTTGAAGAGGCCAGCATCAGCTTTCCAGCGGCAGGATAAGAAGAAGAAGACCCAGCTTTTCAGCAGAGAGCAGTGTTTCCCAGCGAGAGCAGCGACACCGACTCTAGGCGGAGGTAAATTGCAAGAACCAGTGTGTACCAGTGCGGGAAGCGTCATGGAGGCGAGGTGTTGGGTGACTTTCGGGAGGTGTTTGAGGTGTGGTGATAAGAACCACAAGATCAGGGATTGTCTAAAGATGGCACAGCAGACTACTGCAGCGGCAGCAGCACCAGCAGCAGCTAGACCGGCACGAGAGCAACAGGGCGACCGAAGGCTCAGGCTAGAGTGTTCGCTTGGCGAGAGATGAGGCAGAGTTGCAGAGCATGTCACAGAAGGTATAATTTTAATTATGGGCATGCATGCTAGAGTTTTGTTTGATACCGGTGCCACACATAGTTTTATTTCCGAGATTTTTGCCAAGGTCTTGACGAAGGACGTTGGTTTAGTTCCGGAGGAGTTGGAGGTTCCCTTGTTTGTGCATACTCCAGCAGGAACTATTTCGATCGAGCAGTGTTTTTCGTCTCTTTCTGTGTGCATTGAGGAGGAAGTTTTGCCTGGTAGTTTCTTTTTGCTGAAGAGAAGGATTATGATGCTATCTGGGCTTAGATTGGCTCGAGGAGCATTATGCTCTGATGGATTGTCGGCGAAAGCTTATTATTTTCCGGATTCTTGGAAAGGAGGAGTTTGTTCACCCTTTGCCCAAGATCATGTCGGGTAAGTTTGTGATTTCGGCTTTGAAGGTGACTCGGATGTTGAGCAAGGGTTTTCCGATTTCTGGCTAGTGTGGTTGTGACTGAGGATTCGAAGAAGGTACTATCTGTCAAGAATATTGAGTTGGTCAGAGATTTCAGCGATGTCTTTCCTGAAATTTGTTGGGTTTGCCACCTGCAAGGGAGTTAGAGTTTGGCATTGAGCTTGTACCCGGCACAGCACCTATTTCCATTGCACCTTATCGTATGGCGCCAGTGGAATTGGCAGAGTTGAGGAAGCAGCTGCAGGAATTACTTGAGAAGGGCTTCATCCGTCGAGCGTTTCTCCATGGGGAGCGCCTGTTCTTTTTGTGAAGAAGAAGGATGGATCGATGAGGTTGTGCATAGATTACCGTAAGCTCAACCAGGTAACTGTCAAGAACAAGTACCCTTTACCTCGTATCGATGATTTATTTGACCAATTGAGAGGAGCTTATGTTTTCTCTAAGATCGATCTTCGTTCTGGCTATCATCAACTCCGAATCAAGCCAGAGGATTCTTCTAAGACGACTTTTAGGATGAGATATGGCCATTACGAGTTCCTTGTTTTGCCCTTTGGTTTGACGAATGCCCAGCAGTTTTCATGGATCTGATGAACAGGGTTTTTCGGCAGTTTTTGGATTCTTTATTGTGGTCTTCATAGATGATGTGCTGATCTATTCGCCTGAGAGGAACTCATAGAGAACATCTGAGATTTGTGCTGGATATCTTGAGGGAACACAAGCTGTATGCCAAGTTCAGCAAGTGTAACTTCTGGATGAAGGAAGTTCATTTCTTGGGTCATGTCATTTCTGGTGATGGTGTGTCTGTGGATCCCAGCTAAGGGGAAGCAGTCCTTGACTGGGAAACACCAAGATCGTCAGCTAACGAAGTTTTCTTGGTTTGGCTGGCTATTATAGGAGATTTATCGAGGGATTTTCTTCTATTGCGGCGACCCTGACAAGGTTGACAAGGAAGGGAGTCAAGTTTGAGTGGTCAGAGGCTTGTGAGAAAGCGTTCCAAGAGCTGAAGACTCGTCTAACCTCAGCACCAGTGCTTGTGTTGCCCAATGATGTAGATTCTTTCTCTATCTACACGGATGCGTCGAAGATTGGACTTGGCTGCGTTCTGATGCAAGAAGGCCGAGTTGTGGCGTATGCTTCTAGGCAACTTAAGGAGCATGAGCACAATTATCCAACTCATGACTTGGAGTTAGTGGCTGTGGTCTATGCTCTGAAGATTTGGAGGTATTATCTATATAGAGTTAGATTTGAGCTCTCCAGACCACAAGAGTCTCAAGTATTTGTTCTTTGCAGAAAGAGTTGAACCTGAGGCAGCGAAGATGATAGAATTCTTGAAAGACTATGATTTTGAGCTTTCTTACCATCCAGGAAGGCCAATGTTGTGGCGGATGTGTTGAGCAGGAAAGGGCACATGATGAGGCAAGACTGGAAGATGCTAGAAGATGCTTCAAGTTCTTTGGCTGTTTTGGAACCGCAGTTGTGTAGCATGTTCGTGGCTCAGTTTGTCATTGAGTTCATCTATCCTTGATCGGGTATTGCTTTGCAGAAAGATGACCTGTTGTTGCAGGAGTTGGTTGGAAAAGGCGGTATTACCAGAGATGAGGAGATGTGATTCGCTTGAATCTTAGGGTGTGTGTCCCTAATGATGTTGATTTGAGGAAGGAAATTTTGGAGGAAGCGCACAGATCTCTGTTCTCCATTCACCCAGGCAGTGGGAAAATGTACAAGGATCTAAAGCGTTATTTTTGGTGGTCTGGCATTAAGCGGGATGTGGCTAATGTTGTGGCGAAGTGCCTAATTTGTCAGCAAGTCAGCGACCGTCAGGTTTGATGCAGAAATGGATATTCCTCAGTGGAAGTGGGAGCAAGTCACTATGGATTTTGTGTCTGGTTTGCCTAGATCGGCTAAAGGAAATGATTCCATTTGGGTGATAGTTGACAGATTTTCAAAGAGTGCCCATTTCCTTGCCATGAAGAAGAAGCAGTCGGTAGAGAGTTTGGCCAGACTGTACATTGATGGCATTGTGAAGCTGCATGGAATTCCGAAGTCGATTATCTCAGATCGTGATCCGAGATTCACATCCAGATTTTGGCAGAGTTTGCAGCAGGCTTTTGGCAGTCAGTTGAAGTTGAGTTCGGCATTTCATCCACAAACGGACGGACAGTCCGAGAGGACTATTCAGACGTTGGAGGATATGCTTCGGGTTTGTATTTTGGTGTGGAAAGGTGATTGGGAGCGCCACCTATCTCTTGTGGAATTTGCTTATAACAACAGTTTCCATTTGAGCATAGGTATAGCACCTTTTAAGGCTTTGTACGGGAGACCCTGTAGATACCCGTTGTGTTGGGAAGAGTCTGGAGATCGACATCTGGTTGGACCAGACGTACTGCAGGAGACTTCAGCGAAGATCCAGATGATTGTGCAAAGGTTAAAGGCAGCTCAGGATCGTCAGAAGAGCTATGCGGATACAAGGAGGAAGGATTTGGCATTCGAGATTGGAGATCATGTTTTCCTAAAAGTATCGCCAACTCGGGGTGTAGTGAGGTTTGGAAAGAGAGGTAAGCTGAACCCGAGATTCATTGGACCCTTTGAAATTCTGAAGAAGATCGGGAATGTGGCATACCAGTTAGCTTTTGTTAGGATCGGATATTCGGTTATGGCAAAGCTAGAAGGGGGGGTTGAATAGATTTGCAGCGGAAACTTAAGCAATTTAAAAATTACTTCGGATTAAAAGATCTACTCAATTAAAACCCCTCTGATTTGATGCAATGTGTGTGAGCAAACTAACAGTTAGTGTGTAGACGAAATCCCTATGCATGCATCTAGCGCAATACAATGCAAACCACAAATCAAACCACAATGCACAAGGGATTTTTTAGGTGGTTCAGAGATAACACCACGTGACTCCTACGTCCACCCCCCACACAGTGAGGACACACTACTCAAGAACTGAGTACAACACACACACGAGCACACCGGCTCAACCACACACACACACACTAGATCAAGTCCACAAAAGATCAGATCCTCTAGCCTTGATCTGACCAACACACCACACACATGTTGTCTGATGCAAACACACAATCAGAACAACAATCCACACGTGGATCAAGCACAAGGAACGCTTGAACCACTACCACACACACAAAGATATGAAAGGTAGAATAAAAGAAGAGTTCTGAGTTGAAGATCAAATCCAAATGAAGAACTCTTCGTGGTGGTCGTCCAGAAGAACTTCGAGCTTTGTCTTGACAGGTATCAGTTGATGGAGAAGCTTGAAGTACAGACAAACCAACTTCAACTATGCTCGTGAGATGGATCTTCCTCGCGCTGGATGGAGAGTTGAAGCAGAAAACAGGGGACCTTCTTCTTCTTGATCTTGGCTTAGGGTTTTTGTGTGGAGGCTCCCTTGCTGCGAAAATAGCCTCATATGATCCATATATAATAGTGTCCAAGCATAGAGAGTCGTGCTAAAAGGAAACACCCAAATATAGATCATATCCTGGCCATTAGATCTTCCCAAAACTCCGTCTGTCGACAACCGACTTGCTGCTGTCGACAGGTGCTGATAGGTTTGCAAAAACCAGAAGACTGGGCTTTCTGGAAATAGATTTCTGTATGGATCTGTCAACAAGAAGAAATCATCTGTCGACAGATGCACTATTCATCTGTTGACAGATGCACTATCATCTGTTGACATGTGCACTATTTCAGCAACTTGTCTTGTTCTTTTGCACTTGGATTTTGGGCTTTGTCTTGTGTACATTCACATCTACATTAAAAGACATAATTAGTGAGATATAATGAACATATAAAACATGTGTTTCATTTGCATCCAATTGTCATTCTCATCATGTTTCACACATTCATACACATCAATTTTGTCTTGTTCATGAAATGTTCATCATCAAAAACAAACATAACATCAATAATATTGCTCATCATCAAAAACATTTAAGCACTTGTTGTAACCCAACATTCTCCAATATGAGAACCCAACATTCTCCCCCTTTTTGATGATGACAAAATTTTCAATTTATGCACAATTGATGTTTCTCCCCCTTTTGACAACATTAAAAAAGATAATGAGTGCACACAAGTAAAAGAATGAAGCAAAGAGCTACTTGATCTCTCAACTGAATTGTGAAAAGATATGAGTGGGGAATGAGTGTCCAAATGAGATTGCAAGGTGAGAATAGGTTGATACCCACTACAAAATGTCATACACTAGTATTAAGACACATAAAAATTCTACAATGGTTAAGAGATAATACTCCAGGAATCTCAAGTTATAGCATTATAATACATCGTTCAAAAACATATGAAAATGAGATAACCCTTTTGAATAAAACCATTGAAGAAAATCATATACCTTAGTGGGTGATGTTCAGTTGGTAAATGAAGGCAATGTCTACAGGAACATTGACAATAGACAACCCAACGCCCTTGATTTAAATCTTGGAGGCTCCACTCTATTTCTAACATTTGAACAATTTATTTTGTCAAGTTAATGTGGGAAAAGTGGTAATTAGGATCACTTTTACCTTTTGACGTGAAGGTAGACATTTGGGATGCCCGTACCCCTAGTTACTCAGTGTGAGTGACCATCATACCATTATGCAGAGATAATGAATAGACTTTTTGACGCGAAGATAGACATTTGTGATGCCCGTGTCCTCGGTTACTCAGTGATGCTCATCATTGCTCTGCCTTTATCCCAATTCACATATTTAATTTTTACTTTAAAAATAGGTATCTTTTCTCCCTTTTTTAATTTGGAAAATCAAGTTCAAAAGGTTATTAAGGTCAAAGGCCAATGTAAAGACATTAAGTTCAAAAACCTTCTTACTTGTCAATCCATATAGGAACATGATCATCCACAAGGGAGTTATTCAAGTGAGTTAGGTTAAAATCATTAGATTTGATCAATGTTTTCTAGATGACACAACCTAGACCAAGCACAAAATATTATATCAAATCATTGTGATTAATTCATTGTCTTTGATACTATGTGAATATGAAAGGTTGCAATGAATAGCAAGTCCAAATTCTCCCCTTGCATCAATGATATGAACATACTCATGAAGAAATTATGAAGAAGGATGAAGAATTTACAGAAATGTGTATCTGTCGACAGCAAGAATGTGCCTGTCGACAGATGCACACAGGCCTGAAAGGCTTGGTTCTGGGAGAGCATGTCTGTCGACAGATGTGACAGTGCCTGTCGACAAATACTTGAGAAAATCAGTTTTGAGGCATAGAATTGAGTGACATGAAGAACAAGATTTTGAGAAGTAATGACACAATGAATATGAAGGGTTTCTCTCAAGTATTTCACTCAACCTACCTTGAACTTACTCCCCCATAAGATGTGCATGTGATGAGACAACTTTCAAGCATGATATATATACATTCATGACAAGCATTTGCACATAGATTTCATGAGCATTCATGAGCATATGAGCACTTTCAAATTTACTCCCCCATACACATGCATAGTAATGTATCAAGCAATTCACACATTATTGAGCACTCAACTAGCCTTATGCATTACATGACTTTTGGTACTTGACGGAGTATTTTACTCACGCATAATGATAGTTTCCAAACAGGCATAACTTGTTTTTTCACATGTCATCATTTGATATACCAAGAGGTCATGAGCATAGTTACACAAGCAGGATGGCATGATTCCAATTACTAAGTGGCATTGTCATGTGGGGGTATCAACAAAATACATTCTTCATTCCTCAGATAGAATTAAAAATCCATTTCAATTCTTGCAGTTCAAAACTGAAGTGACAAAGAGATTTTACCTGAACAGTCTTCAATCTCAGTAAAAATTTACCTTTGTTCTCCATCATTTCTGCCTTGCACAACCAATGGCATAAATCCATTTCTAATTTTTGGCTGCAAGACATCTCAGCTTGTTGATCAAGCTTGTTTTGGGACCCACACTTGCTTGGGTCCTGCAATGACATTAATGTTAGAATCTAACAATGAAGATTTCAGAATCCAAAGTGATTTGGTTTTTGAAATTCTATTGTTTTGTGCAGTTTTCCTGTTCATAGATACATGAAAATTTTTGATCTTTATTAACATGATGTTTATCCTTGTGTGTATGAACACATGGATTATTATGGAGCTTTGAAGCATGCACAGAATCATGTTTTTATGCCAACAGTTCTTAGAAATATGACCAATTTTATGACATGTGAAGCATTGGACTGGTTTGACATGATTATGACAGTGTTGACCTTTATTCCAGCATAATTTAGCAAGTTGACCAGGCTTATTGCATTTAAAACAAATGGGTTGAGCATTTACCTGAAGCTTACCATAGTATGAATGCATTTGCTGGAATTTATGAGCTCCTCTAGAATACCTTTGATCACCCTTGGGTTGAAAGGGTGGAGGTGGCACCCTTTGGTATCTCTTAGCATGGTATGCAACTTGAGAATGCCCTGAAGCCTTTTTGGCCTGAAGGAGATGTGGAGACATGTGGAGCCCTGTTTTCTTTTTCTTTTTCTTTCTCTGGTTTTCAGTTGAAATAAGATTCTTCCTATTTGGAGCATTTTTGTTCAATTCATCACTTAATGGTCTGCCATGATACAAACATTCAATCTTCTTTTTCAGATGTCTATTTTCCTCAACCAGTTTTGCAATTTTCTTTTATTTGGTGATCATGAGCCATGTTGGAGATTTGTTTGTTCAATTGATCATTATCAAATTTGAGATTCTCATTATGATCGATCAATTTTTCATTTTCATTTTTCAAATTAGAATTATCAGATTCCACATGATCATGATCTTCTTTCAACTTAGAAAACTTTATTTCATAGCTTTTGACTTCATTTTCCAATTTTCATTCTCCATTTTCAATTTTCATTTTCTTCATAGAATGCTTGAGCATTATCAATTATCATTTCATTCTTCTCCAATTTTTCTTTTAACTTCTTGTTTTGAGATTTTACCTTATTAAATTGATTGGACAAGTGCTCATAGCATTCTATCAATTCATCATAGTAAATATCATCTTCTGAATCAGAATTAGATATTGATGTGCCAAATGGGTCTGAATTGGATTTACCTGACATTTGAGAGTTTCTTGACTTCTCTGACAGATATGATCTTTCAGATTTGTCTGAACTAGGAGAACCTCTGGAGCTGCCAAGGGCCATGAAGCATTTGTCTTTGGCTTTATTTGCAATCTTGCTTGTGTTCTTAAAGGAGTCCTGCATTTTATCAATATGGTTATCAAACTCAATAATCATTGGTCTATTTATGATACTCAAGAACTCAGACATATTTCTGAGTATGTTGTAGATGAATAAACCAACAACCAAAGTAATCAGATCAGTTTAGAATCAATTATAAACCTGATCAGAGCAATTAAGCACACATAAATAGATATGCCAAATCACAACCGATGAACAGAAACCCTCTCTGATACCAATTGTTAGGATCGGATATTCGGTTATGGCAAAGCTAGAAGGGGGGGTTGAATAGATTTGCAGCGGAAACTTAAGCAATTTAAAAATTACTTCGGATTAAAAGATCTACTCAATTAAAACCCCTCTGATCTGATGCAATGTGTGTGAGCAAACTAACAGTTAGTGTGTAGACGAAATCTCTATGCATGCATCTAGCGTAATACAATGCAAACCACAAATCAAACCACAATGCACAAGGGATTTTTTAGGTGGTTCGGAGATCACACCACGTGACTCCTACGTCCACCCCCCACACAGTGAGGACACACTACTCAAGAACTGAGTACAACACACACACGAGCACACCGGCTCAACCACACACACACACGCTAGATCAAGTCCACAAAAGATCAGATCCTCTAGCCTTGATCTGACCAACACACCACACACACGTTGTCTGATGCAAACACGCAATCAGGACAACAATCCACACGTGGATCAAGCACAATGAACGCTTGAACCACTACCACACACCAAAGATATGAAAGGTAGAATAAAAGAAGAGTTCTGAGTTGAAGATCAAATCCAAATGAAGAACTCTTCGTGGTGGTCGTCCAGAAGAACTTCGAGCTTTGTCTTGACAGGTATCAGTTGATGGAGAAGATTGAAGGACGGACAAACCAACTTCAACTCTGCTCGTGAGATGGATCTTCCTCGCGCTGGATGGAGAGTTGAAGCAGAAAACAGGGAACAACTTCTTCTTCTTGTTCTTGGCTTAGGGTTTTTGTGTGGAGGCTCCCTTGCTGCGAAAATAGCCTCATATGATTCTTATATAATGGTGTCCAAGCATAGAGAGTCGTGCTAAAAGGAAACACCTAAATATAGATCATATCCTGGCCATTAGATCTTCCCAAAACTCCGTCTGTCGATAGCCGACTTGCTGCTGTCGACAGGTGCTGACAGGTTTGCAAAAACCAGAAGACTGGGCTTTTTGGAAATAGATTTCTGTGTGGATCTGTCGACAGGCGAAAATCATATGTCGATAGATGCACTATTCATCTGTTGACAGATGCACTATCATCTGTTGACAGGTGCACTATTTCAGCAACTTGTCTTGTTCTTTTGCACTTAGATTTTGGCTTTGTCTGTGTACATTCACACCTACATTAAAAGACATAATTAGTGAGATATAATGAACATATAAAACATGTGTTACATTTGCATCCAATTGTCATTCTCATCATGTTTCACACATTCATAACACATCAATTTTGTCTTATTCATGAAATGTTCATCATCAAAAACAAACATAACATCAATTAATATTGCTCATCATCAAAAACATTTAAGCACTTGTTGTAACCCAACATTCTCCAATATGAGAACCCAACAGCTTTGCCACCATCTTTAGCAGCGGTGCATCCAGTATTTCATGTATCCATGTTGAGGCAGTATGTTAGAGATCCGGCTCATGTGATCAGTTATTAGCCGATACAGTTGCAACCAGATTTGTCTTATTCAGAGCAACCTGTGGAGATTCTGGACAGGAAGGTGCAGGAATTAAGATCAAAGTCCATTCCATTTGTGAAGGTTCTATGGAGGAACTTCTCACGTGAAGAGGCAACGTGGGAGCTTGAAGAGAGACTGAAGAAGCTTTATCCGTCCTTGTTCAGTGAGTAACTTAACTCAATCTTCGAGGACGAAGATTATTTTAAGGGGGAGAGTATGTAGTGCCCTAGAATTTTCTTGAATTTATTCTATACATTGTGTGTTTATTTCTGCATTTTTTTGAATGTTGTTATGTGAAGACTAGGCGTCAACATCGTTTGACGTTAATTCTTGTAAGCGGCAATATCGTATGTTGTTTTATGGTGTTAACGACAACATGTATCGACGTTTAATTTTTCCGAATTATTTAATTTTGGGCAAGACTATCAACGACATCATAGATGGATGTTTATATTGTGGAAGACGGCAACCTATGTTGACGTTAATTGACTTGCCTATTTTTGAGCTTTCCGCTCCAGATTAAGGAGATCGGCCGTTTCGGAAAGGTCTTAATGAGATGATCCGATGCGTTTAAATCCGAGGGTCAAGATTAGGTTTGGCCTTTGCTTGGGAGGTCTTTATAAGACCAGATCTCGCAGATAGAATAGGTTTTTGCTCTGGTTCTGGAAGAGAGAAAGAGGGCCGAGGAAGGGATTTTGCAGAGCGATCTGGTACTTGTTCGTGCGGTTCGGAGGCTTCTACACCGAGGAGATACATAGGACTTCGTAACTAAAAGCTCATCCAGGCGGAGGAACTATATCGGAGGAGGTTTTGGATCGTTTGCAGACGGAGGGAGGAACTGTCTCACTGGCGAGACGGACTTCTTCGAGCTCGGATTCGATGCTCCAACAGGAGGGATTAAGGCAAGTTGCATGGGGGACTAGTTTAGGATATGCTATATTACGTATCTAACATTTTTCTGTATTTTTAAAGCTGTAAACAACCTACGGGAAGGGTTTAAACGCTGTTATTTCATGCAAGTTTTCTATATTCTCTGTGTCTTAGAACTAGACTCCAGGGATATTGCCGTCTATATAATGTAAACGGCAGTATCGATTGTCGTTTAGTTCATCCAAATTATATGTATTTTCTGTCCTTACTATATGTAACGACACTATGTGCCGCCATCTGTTTGTGTTAACGGCGCTATGTGCCGCCGTCTATAATTACTTAACGACAACGTATGTGGACGGCGACTATAGTAAACGTCATACTCATAGTCGTCAAGATTAACAGAATCTTGTATTTCCAATAATCTGATTGAATTTGTTTAAATGAATAAATTAGTATGTATGTGTTTCGGCCATGTAATGTTAGAGCATGTTATTGTTATATTATGGACTGTCTATTGCTATAATGTACAGGTTATACATATATATATTGATGAATTTGCATAATTACATGACGGCTATTGATGTTAAATTGATAAAAGATAAGTACAATTATTAAAAAGGAAGTATGTTGGTTGATGTCTAAATTACTGCAATAGATATAGTATGTCAGTAATTTCCGTTCCGTATGAAAACTGTGAGTTTTCTCAATATTAAACCATGTCAGTTAGTTGAATTGATACATTTAATTACATGAAAAATAGTTGCAGAAATCAGAAAATTATGAAATTGGCATGTGCATTGTAATTCCTGATTTCGAATTTCTGTTAAAATTTCAGAATTTTCAGACATGTGTACATTCTGTTATGAATTTCTGAACAATATATTACACATAGAATTGAATAAATATGAATGTAAATGCAAGAATGAATATTAGTATCATGGTAGGGATCTGTTGTACAGTAAATAGAGTTTCAGAACTGAAAGTGTTGTGTTGTGAAATATTGCATTAACACATGTTAAAATAGTATGAAATGGAATGTCATTATATATTATACATGTTAGTGTACACATTATAATAATGATGCCAATAAGACATTGCTATCTTAGAAATTCCTACAAGGAACTACACCTAGATGCCCTATGGTAATGGTTCACCTACATGTAAATAAATGATCCATGGGCAACGGATTGAAATCCTGGAGGCAGACTTGTTCTACTGGCAAGGTGGGAATGACTTTCTCCCCGTTTTGCGCAAATACTATGACTTCATCACCGCATTGCCTAGGTGATAAGTGAATGTTAAATGACTACTGATCTCTAATTTAGTGTGGGCTATGTCTTGGCAACTATATGAAAATGATTACATGCTACAAGTTATATGTCTACATGTTACATGCTACAAGTTATATGTCTACATGCTACATGTTACATGCTACAAGTTACATGTCTACCTGTTCTACATGCTACATACTACATGTTATATGCTTACATTCCTACATGTGAACTTGTTTAAAGGATTTCATGCTACATGTCAATGTTTTAATATTACTACATGAAAATTTTTATGTAAAAGAATAGTGCATGCATAAGTGAGAAATTGATACATGAGAATTGTTGTAGGTCACATGACATCGAATAGATTCCATGAATAAGTGATTCCATGTTACATACAAAACATGTTTTATTTCCATAATAGTTAGAATTACTATGAAATGAATGATTGCCAATGTCTTAGAACTATGTTAGTGAGGAAAAGTATATGATATCAACGAATTGAATGCTAATGTACTACCATGTTTTAAACCTAATATACTGCTACTATCTTGAACTGTCTTTCATGTGATTTGTTGGGTCTTGTAGACTCATACTTGCCTAACATTTCAGGAGAGCCAGAGTATACGGAGGAGTTAGTGCACACTGACTCAGAGCGGGAGGACGTGGAGACTTAGCTTGACATAGAGAGTTTTAGAGTGACTCTTGTATGTGAGGATCTTATCTAGTTTCCTTATGCAACTGGACATTGAAATGTAATAAACTTTGGACCATTGTTATCTTTTTATGCATTAGACTTACCTTTGAATAAAATGTTGATTTCAAATGTTTAATTCCATATTCCGCTGCATATTATTGGGATTAAATTGTCATTTGTGTATATCTCAATCTGTACCGTCAATTGCTGGATTTGTTCCACTGTAATACCTCTGTTAGATCCAATGTGAGTTGGTACAACTGTACTGGGTCTAAGAGGGGCGTTACACAAAGCGAGTAAGGATGGGGATCGCCTTGCATTCTTGCTCTTCAAAATGAGCCTGAAATGCACCAAAAGTGATTTTGTAGGAAGGTCCCATAGAAGGAGCCATCCTTTGAATGTGATGTTGTCTCTGAGCTTCCACAAAAGTGCCATATCCATTCATGCCAAGGGAAATCTTATATGAACTGAAGGATCCAAAACTAGCTAGTCGAAGAAACAGATCAATTTTGAATGGGTAGTAGATTTGAATGTGCTTCAGTTCCTTTTTCATAGCGAAAAAGACCTTGTACCTTTCTTCCCATGTAACATAAGGGTCCCGGACAAGGTGAAGGGAGTTTGAATCCAAAAATTTGCCAGCAGACAGCAAAGGTTGATTGGATCGAGCCTGAGAAGCATTGAGAGCTTGAAGTTGTTTAGCAGAAAGAGGGTAGAGCTTCTCCCAATCTTAAGGCGAAAGCCGCTCACTTTCAGACAAGATGGGGGCCAAAACATCAGCCTTAATGTAGCCCCAAAGGTATTCCTTATAAACAAATCTGTGAAAGGAAAGGGAACGACCCTCTTGCACAGAAATTCTGGCCATTACCTGAGTAGCTCGCTCAAATTAGTGTCCCAACAGCAGAGTCCATGATTAAGGAATGTAGAGGAGGAAGGAACACCACATCAGGAATCTCCAAGGTGGCAAAATCAACTTGGATGGAGTCGGTATGAGCATCCCTGGAACTAAGAGCTTTAATAGCTAGCCAGAATTGGCCAAGCTGAACTTCAGGAAGGTTGTTGAGATAGCAGTAGTCGTTATACATATGATAGAACGAACAAGCTTGATTTCTTTCTATTAATGGCCCCCAGGTGTTCTTGTGATGAAGCTGGAACCACTCAGAGAGAGTTAAAGGATGATCTCTAGGTGGATACCTGGCTGCCTGAGCTCGAAGAAACTGGTTGTAGAGAGCTTTGTGGCCCCGAGCCCACTACTCTTTGGTTTTGGCTTTAGTCAATGAGAAAATTTTAGACTGTTGAGCCTTGGATAGAAAAGAATAAGGAAAAATGGTGTTAAGATGGTCGGTGAGATTTAGGGTGGGAGACCAAAGGTGGTGGCAAGAGTGACTTTTGAAGAATTCTTTATACAGAGATGGTTGATTATTGCCAACAGAAAGGGAAAACCAAAGAGGTGGATAGCAAGGTCAGAAGAGACAGGATGAGTGGAAGTAAGTCTTCTCTTCTTAGGGACAGGGCTAGAAGAGTCTGTCCTACGAATATGAGTCCCAACTGCCAGGACTGAACGAAGTATCGCTACTTCAAATTCCTCTTTGATGTCTTGGATTTCAAGATGTACAAGTTGGACACCCTCAGAATAATGGTTATGCAAGGAGGAAGTAGGAGGATGAAAGGGTGAGGTAAAGGGGATAGCAGATGGTCCAAAGGAGGATGGACCAGAAGATGAGGCTCCAGCAGATGAGGAAGCTGGAGGAACCTCACAGAAGGAGGAGGTGGAGGAATGTGAGTGAAGGAAGCAGGAGAAGGAGATGACTGGAAAGGAAATGGTGTAGGAGAGGAAATGTTTCTAGAAATGGGTTGTTTGAAGGTGGTAGGGGCTGGTGGCGCTGTGGAGGATGATGGTGGAGAAGGAAGGGCTGGAGTTGGAAGAGGAGAAGAATGAGGGGGCTATAGCCTGATCTTCTACTCTTGAAGGTGCAGCCTCTGACTCCACTGGCGCTGATGGCCCAAAGATATCCTCAACTGGCCTGATGGCCCAGACTGCACTGCATCAGCTAACTCTGAAGCTGCCACTTCTTCAACAACTTTTGGCCCTGATGGCCCTGCTGGATCTTCAAAATTGGCTCTGATGGCCGATCTTCAACACAACCTCTGACCCTGATGGCCGAACCACTTCTTCTTCATGAAGCCCAGACTGCTATGGGACTGATGGGTGGGGAGCAGGAGGGACTTGAATAGGTAGATGAGCCCTCACAAAAATTGACAATTCAAGGATCACTTGCTTCATGCTACCCACCTCACTCTTCAGGCATTCGAGCTCAGATGTCAATGCGCCAAGATTATGGGCTGATGAGCTCTGGCTTATGAAGATGGAATCAATATCAGAACGCACAGAGCAAAGTATTTTCCTTGTTCATCCAACCTTTCGACAATAGGCTTCATATTGACTATTAATTTCTTCTGCCTCAGCCTCCTTTGTGGCTTCCTGGTAAGTAGAGGGATTTCAGGAGCCATTGCTTTTCCTTTTTCTCTTGCCCTAGCAACGGGCTCCGCATGATCAACATTTACTTCTTCTTCTTCTGATTCAGAAGGGCTTGTTAAAACACCTTCTCTAAACTGATCCACTGGGGGGTTTTCAGTGCTTTCCCCCTGAAGCTGAGCTTCCTTTTCAACAGATTGCTCCCCCTGAACAGGAGCATCTACCATTTGCACATCTTCATTGTGGCCTGCTGCCACAACCTTAGCCACAATTTCTTGCTCCCCCTGAATGGGAGCTTCTTCCATAACAATATCCTCATTGTGGCCTAGTGCCACAGCCTCTGAAATAACTTCCTCAGCAACTCTTTCTTGCTCCCCTGAGTGCTGGTGATAGAATCCAGCACACTTCTAAGGATGGATCCCACAACTGAAGTGGGGGTGGCAACTTCTGCAATTTGCCCAACGGGCTCAATGTGCTCTGGAGGAATGTCCTCAATCCTACTTGAGCTGACCACAGGTGCTTCAATGTTGACTTCTGTTGTAATTTCCTGAACATCTGTTGTTGCTGCTGCTTGGTCTTCTTGTACTATTGAAGTTTCTTCCCTGACCACTTCCTGCTGCTCTTGGATTGCAGGCACTTCTGCCCTGGCATTCTCTTGATCATCTTGAACTACTGGTGCTGCTATACTACTGCCTCTACCTGAACTACTTCATCTTGGGCCTCTAGGGCCTCACTAATAATGCCCTCGCCCTCAGCCATTGAGGTTTTTTTCCAAACCCCAGCTACCATGGAAAAATCACTCTTCTTTAAATTTCTGCTATGAATGGCCTAGCCCATCTTCTCAAAAACTGCCCCATTTAAACTCACTCCATAAAGCTGGAATATCTTTGTTAGTAAATGGGCGTAAGGAAGAGACACATTCAACTTACTTTTCTTGTCCCATATTTGAGCTGTTGCAAATTTCATCCGCTCAATGATCACCTCTGCCATGCTTATACTCTGGTTCTGGATAGCCCAGAACATCATGTCGGAGTCTGCCTTGGTGCATGTAGAGAAGGTGGCACTCCGGGGGACCAAATCTGACAAACTATGAAGTGCAGGATCCTATTGATGCATTTAACTGATTAATATCGATCTTTCCATCCTTGAGCTTGTACTCCGGACCAACGATTCCCAAACCCTTCACCTGAATATCTACACTATTTACCCCACTGGGACGATGGTAGAGACTCCAAACAAAGATTCCAAAAGCTCATATGTAATGCGAATCTGGGTTCCTTTGACCATGGATGTAAGGACCCATCTTCCTCAGACTTTAGATAGACAAAAAAGGCTTTAACCAGATCCAGAAACTTGCCTCTGAGAGTGTTGCCATCTTGGTCCACTTCATTCTCTGCATAGCTGCCACGATGCTGTGCATCCCATTCTTCTCCAGATCAGCAACATCCACTGCCTTGTTGCCGCACATCTTCGTCTCACAGTTGTATACCTTTCCTACTGCTCTGCGGTGAGGAAAGCAGCCCCATAGCCCCCGACGGAGCCGAAAACTCTAGATACGACCATGGTTTTGAATGGGAAAAGGTTCTGTATAGTCGTAAGGAAGATTTGAGCAAAATCCCTCAAGAGATTTTTTGTGGGAAGGGATGGAAGCTTTGAAATCGCACGAAGTCGATGTCGGAGTCGATAGGGTTTATCGTCTCAGGCAAGTTGAAAGAGATGAGAGCGGGATGTGAATCGTTATGACACAGATTTCAGGTTTTATCAGATAAAGATGAAGTGACTTTTAACAGGATGGCGCCATAAATGCGGAAAAACACAAAAAAGAAGATAAGTTGAAATGAATAAATACTTTTAAAATAATGAACCGTCACAGATATTTATGATGCAAGCACTTTAAAGATTTCACTTAATTTCAGGGGAGAGAACAAATAGTTGATATTCTGAAATAATCATTATTTCAGTTATTTACAGATAAATCTATCACAAATTACACATGCCTAATTCCCTTCTAAGAGACGTAAATCTCTCTTCAGGTAAGGCTTTTGTGAAGATATCTGCTAACTAATTTGAGTATCTAAAAATGAAATGTCTATATTACCGTAGCTACATGATCTCGAATGAAATGGTATCTGACCTCAATATGCTAAGTCCTTGAGTGCTCCACTGGATTTTTGGTGAGATTAATTGCACTGGTGTTGTCGCACAACAAGGGAATTGTCTTGATGTGTAGTTCATAATCCTCAAGTTGCTGTTTAATCCATAGGAGTTGTGTACAGTAGCTTCTAGCAGCTACGTACTCAGCTTTAGCTGTTGACAGTGCTACTGAATTTTGCTTCTTTGAGGACCATGAATCAGACATCCTGCAGAATTGACAACATCCACTGGTGCTTTTCCTATCTATCTTGCATCCAGCATAATCAGCATCAGAGTCCTACTAAATTTATTTCCCATGATTTTGGATACCACAATCCCATCATGAGTTCTAGCTAAGTATCTGAAAATACGTTTGGCACTAATTAAATGAGACTCTCTAGGGTCTGCCTGATACCTAGCACACACGCATACACTAAACAATATATCAGGTCTACTTGCTGTCAAATAAAGTAATGAACCTATCATACCTCTGTAGAGCTTTTGGTCTACTTTCTTATCATCCTTGTCACTGTCTAGCCTTGTAGATGTGCTCATTGGTGTTGACAGTGGCTTGGCGTTTTCAAAACCAAATTTCTTTAGTAGCTCTTTGGTGTACTTGTTTGACAAATGTGGGAGCCTTCTTTTCCTTGCTTGATTTGCAATCCAAGGGATAATTAAGTTTCCCCATCATGCTCATTTCAAATTCTCCCTGCATGAGCTTTTCAAAATACTTACAAGAGATTCGTCAGTAGAACCAATATTATATCATCTACATAGATTTGAACAAGTAACACATTTTTAACTTTAGACTTAATGAATATGTGCTATCTACTTTTTCTCTAATAAATCCATGGTTTAACAAAAATGCACTTAATCGTTCACCATGCTCTAGGTGCTAGTTTCAACCATATAAAGCCTTGTGCAATTTAAATACATGATTGGAAAATAGATATCATCAAAACTGGGAGGTTGTTCAACATAAACTTCCTCCTTTATGTAACCATTTAGAAAAATTGATTTTACATCTATTTGAAATAGTTTTAAATCCATGTTGATGCATAAGCAAGTAAAATCATAATTGCCTCAAGTCTGGCTACTGGTGCATAGGTTTCATCGAAATCTATGTCTTCCTCTTGAGAATAGCCTTGAGCTACCAATCTGGCCTTGTTTCTAGTGATCACACCAGCTTCATCCAATTTGTTCTTGAACACCCATTTGGTGCCAATCACAGGATGATCTGATGGTCTCGGAACAAGGGATCATACTTGGTTTCTCTTGAACTGATTAAGTTCTTCTTGCATGGCTAATATCCAAGATTCATCAGACAGTGCTTCATTGACTGTCTTAGGCTCTATTTGAGATACAAAGGCTAATAAAAGCACATGGGATTACGTTACCTCTAGTTCTTACCACAACCGATGGATCTCCAATAATGTTATCCAATGGGTGATCCTTCTTGTATCTCCATTCTTTTCGAAGATTATCATGTGAATATATCTTTTGCTGTAGATCTTCCAAGGGTGGATCTTCCTTGTCCTCGATGGACGTGTTCTTTAATTTCTTGGACAATTCATTTGGATCATCAATATCACTATCTACTTCCTTTCTCAAGGAAGGTTAGTTTCATTAAAGATAACATGTACTGTTTGTTCATTAGTAAATATGCTTTTAAATACTCTATAACCTTCAAGTTTAGAAGCATACCACATAAAATACCTTCATCGGATTTGGAGTGTAGCTTACCAATATCCCTTTTTTTCGTTGTTGTGGATGAAGTATGGACATCCAAAAGTTCTGAAATGACTAATCTTTGGCTTGGAAAGTGAACTTTTGAAGCAATCTTTCATGCCAAAGAGTCTTAATAGAAGAGCAATTTTCATTCTAATCCTTGTGCAGCTTTAGCTCTCGCTCTCAACGTTCTTGTTTAATTCCTTGGAGAGCACCTTTGAGTTCTGAGAGTTTCTTCCATTGTAGAACTCTTACTCTCAGTCTCCTGCCTCAGATCTGATTTTTTGTAAACCAGGTCTAGGGGTACTTCGCCTGATTTTGACACATTGTTTGTGTTGTTCCTCTTCAGGTTTAGGAGAAGACCTGTAGGAAACAGGTGGTTGTATCCCCTTCGTGTTGAAGGAAGACCTGGGTTCTAGGGTGTTGTATACCTCTTCGAGCTGTGAAGAGAAGGCCAGCTGCGGCTGGATGTGTAAGTGTCCTTGAGGAGGACTGTACCCTTGGGTAGTGGAATCCTGAGTTGTTGCTCAGGGACTGGACGTATGTATGTTCCCTGTGATGCGCGTCAGGTGCGTTGTCGGAGGCACACCGGTCGAGATATGCTGTTCATCCTGGTTCACTAAGATGTATCATAACCTAAGATGGTTCTTCTGGTGGCCAGGGATGAAGAGAGGCATGGTAGAGTTTGTCGCTCTGTGCGTTACCTGTCAGCAGGTGAAGGCTGAGCATTAGCGTCCGGGTGGTGAGCTGCAGTCATTACCCATTCCCGAGTGAAAGTGGGATGACATCACCATGGACTTCGTGGTTGGTTTGCCCCATACTCCACAGTGGCATGATGGTATTTGGGTGATTGTGGATCGGTTGACCAAGTCAGTGCACTTTCTTCTAGTCAGGATGTCTTGGTCAGTGGATAGGCTCGCCAGGCTATATGTGAACCGAGTTGTTCCATTGCACGGGACCCCAATCTTAATTGTTTCTGACAGAGATCCAAGGTTCACTTTGGGTTTTGGCATAGTTTGCAGAGAGCTCTTGGTACAGAGTTGAGATTTAGTTCAGCATACCACCCGTAGTCAGATGGGTAGTCAGAGAGGACTATTAAGACTTTGGAGGATATGCTAAGAGCATGCTGTTTGGATTGGAGTGGCACCTGGGAGTTGCACCTTCCGATGGTAGAGTTTGCATACAACAACAATTATCACTCGAGCATCGGAATGGCACCATACGAGGTTTTGTATGGTCGGCCATGCAGAACACCACTTCACTGGTTCAAGGTGGGTGAGAGGCAGCTTTTGGGACCATAGATGGTGCAGCAGTGTGCAGATACAGTGAGTCTAGTCAGGTAGAGGCTTCAGGTAGCACAGAGCAGGCAGAAAAGCTATGCCGATATCCACAGGAGGCCATTGTAGTTTAGCGGGGTGACCTTGTGTTCTTGCGGGTTTCGCTGACCAAAGGTGTCATGAGATTTGGCAGGAAGGGAAAGCTCAGTCCCAGGTATATTGGGCATTTCTCTATCATAGAGAGGATAGACGAGGTTGCTTACAGGCTGAGTCTTCCGGCAGAGTTGGTAGGTATGCACAGTGTCTTTCATGTGTCACAGCTCAGGAGATACGTTGCAGATCCGTCGCATGTGTTGGATTGCTCGCAGCTTGAGGTAGCTCCAGACTTGTCAGTGCCAGAGTACCCAGTCAGAGTGGTGGACCGCATAGTGCAATAGTTGCGCCGGAGGTAGATTCCGCTGGTCAAGGTTGTCTAGGAGAACCGCATCGGTGGCGAGGCCACGTGGGAGTGTGAGGATGAAATGATGGAGCAGTTCCTGTATTTGTACGATTGATCAGTACGTTGTTTTCCTTTTACATTGATTCCTATGAAACTGAGTTTCTCTCTAATTTCGAGGATGAAATTTCTTTAAGGGGGTAGGATGTAAGACTCGACTCTCATGGGCCCTTGGCCCTATCCTCGGGGTCGCGACGGGGGAGCCCGTCGCGACAGGGTTTGTGTGGCGACACACCTGGCCGTTGCATTCTGGTCGCAACGAGGGTGGGCGTCGCATTCTTGTCACGCCGTCTGAAGGCGCTGCGACTACTTTTCTGACCGACTTGACCGCTGTCCTGTCTGTTAGAATGGCCTTGTCGGGTGTCAGGTGCGTACAACATTGATGCGACCTGGTCAGCTGTCGCATTCATGTTTCCCGATCATTGAGGTTTGACCGCCTTTTGGTGTCACACCGAGGGTGGCTGTCACGACATGGTTGCGACGCCTAGTGGCGTCGCGACATGCTCATTGTCACGTTGGGCCGACCCGTCACGTTTTGGGGCCCATCTGTTTAAAACCGAGGCCGGTGCCCCATTTCCTGTCTCCCCCTTTCCTTCTTCTTCTTCTTCCTTCTTCCCCCCCTCCGAGCTCTCTCTTCTCTAGTGGTTTCTCGGCGTGCTTGAGGTGCTTGTGGTGGGAGGTGACGTCTCCTTCATGTAGGGGACGTGATCGTGGTGCTTGGAGCGAGGAGGAGGTGGCCATTCCGATGTGAAGGCCCCAACGGGTCGGCTCTACTCCTAGAGGTAGGGACCCTCGACTCCTCTCGTCCTAGCGTGCTCCCTTCCCCCTTGAGGATGTGCTTTCTCTGTGGTTTGTGGTCATTGGGGTGTAAGGATCATGCTCGTGTTGAGTGAGGTTTTCCTCGAGCATAGATTCCTTGTAATCCATATTTTATGGGGTTTGAGGGTGGTTTGGTGTATTTACAAGCTTTTCTACATGTTTCCCATGCTCCCCTCCCCCTGTGGTGTGGTTTGTACCAGTTTTGGAGCGATCCTTCGGAGGACTCTACCGGGGCGCCCCTCGGCTGAGAACGCGACTTGTATAGAGGTCGCGATGATGTCACAACCGGCAATGCCGCCACAACATCATCGTGATGCTCTTGAGCATCGCAACATGGTCATGACAGCTTGAGCCGTCGCGATAGTGTCGCGATAGCCCTTGGCGTCGCGACATGGTCGCGACGGCCCGATGCGTCGCGACTACAGCTGAGACAAGTAAGTCTTGTGGAGTTCCATTTTCTATGGAGTCTTCACGCGTTTCCGCTTCTTACTGTACCCGTGGCACCAATGCTAGTTCCTTAGTATGGTCCTACACTAGCTGTTCGCCCAGTGCTCAGCACTTGAGGGCTTGTCCCGTGAGAGAGGTTGTTACCGTTGCCTAGGACCCCCGTCCCCGCGCGCCTATTGAGGGAGTACTCCAAGCGGAGGGCGTGCGTGAGTCACGGACTCTGGAGCGGAGGGGAAAACAGTGGTTAGGACAGTGGTGTTGAGTCGTTTGCAGAGCTCTCGTGGTTGGTCTAGGATGCCGAGGTCATTTGGAGTCCTTCCCGGTGCAAGCCAGTCAGATCTTTTCTCACTATCTCACTCTTTGTGGCCCTGGAACCACTTAGAGAGGCCAGGCGTGGGACCGTAGTCAGCTAGACTATGATAGTTATTGTTGTGTTACTTGTGTTCCTGCCTCACTCTGACGAGACGTGGAGGTTTAGACCTAGGTCGAGGATAAGATGTCAGTGGACGCACCTGACCGGTTGACTAGTGGTAGCATTTTCTGTACCTAGTGTCTCTTGTCCAGGCAGGGTTCCCTCTATCTGCATTGCCAGCCGTGTGGTGGTCACGTCGTACAGGTACTACGGAGTTTCCTACCGTGGTGTCCTTCCGTCCCGTTGCTAGTTGTTAGCTTCGCTTCCGCCTTTCCTTGTAGGTACAAGATATAACTGTTGTTATTTAATTAATTGTATATACATATATATATATATATATATATATGTTGTTCTTCTTCCTGTTAGAGCCAGTAGGAGATTGGTAGTCCCTACTGAGCTTCTATTCTGAAGGTCATCCCTACCTTTTTCCCAGGTGAGACTTCTCAGTAGCGGCAGGGCGCACGTCGGGTTGAGGAGATGGGCCGGTAGTCATCATCCCCGTAGCTAGCAGTGGTTCCCCCTTTCAGTTGTATATCACCCTCGGGGTATGCCCCTGAGGGACTTGTTCTTCCCCTGTTTTTACTTGTACTAGTTGTGTGTGTTGGGACTATACCTAGAGCGATACGCAGTGGTCTTGCTCTTCTTTCTGCTTCCGCGTGTGTGCTCCTAGTTAGCAGTTGATGTTTATTTCCTTTACATATTCTGTTAGACTTGTGTCATAGCCCTTCCGGGTCCTCGGATCCGTGGGCAGCGATCGCGAAAATGGGTCCTCGGCTTGGGCCAAGGGTCAGGTTCTCAGGGTCGTTACAATATAAATCCTAAAACCCTAGACGACAGGCACATGGATGAAAATCTTCTCTAAAAAACTCCCTAAAGATCGAATTTAGATGATGAATCCCTCCTCGGCCAAGCCAAAGAGATGTTCTTCCTTGGCTTGATACAACCTCCACACCTTCGTAGATGATCTTCCTACGAAGCAAGAGCCTCTCCACGTTTTATTGAGCCTTCCTCTTGCCAAAGAATGCGTAGCTTCTGTTTCATCAGATTAATTACTCAAAGTCTCTCTCCTTTTCTCTCTCCAATCTCTCAATAAAACCCTAGTTGAGTAAAGGTTCTCTCTTTACAGAGTCAACCAATATTTATAGGGGTTTGGGTCGAGTTCATGGTAGGAAAGGGAAACCCAAGCCAATTTAGGCTTTGCAAGTCTATCCACGAAGAAATCTGAGTTGGATCGGGAAAAGAAGCCGAAACACACACAGAGGGGTAGACGACAAGGTGGTTGCCATCAACTTGAAGCTAACGACAAGCGATTATGACATTAACCTCTCAATGCCAAAACCCGTACACATGTAAACGACATCATAGTATGTCATTTAACCACTTGTTAGCGACACACTAGTTTGCCGTCAAGAACACTTGGTGTCACTGTTTGTTGCCGCCAAGATGAGTCTCGACTAGGAGTATAAAACACACATATAGTTGTTGGATTGAATATGCAGTGATGGAAAAATCAAGAAGGGGGTGGGGTTGAATAGATTTGCAGCGAAAACTTAAGTAATTAAAAAACTACTTCGAAAAAAGAATTCTATCCAATTCAAACCCCACAGATCTGATACACTATGTGTGAAACATTTTATCAAGTAGTGTAAGCATCAAGTAAATGATTAATGTGTGTGAACAAATTAATAAGTAGTGTGTAAACGAAATCCCTATGCAATCATCTAGCGTAACAAGATCAAACTAGAAAAGAAATCACAGTGCACAAGGGACTTTTAAGGTGGTTCGAAGAACACAAATTGTTTCTCCTACGTCCACCTCCCGACGACAGAGGAACACTACTCAAACTCGAGTACACACTGTTGAGTACGACGATTCAACGCCACAACACCTTGTGAGCACGACTCACAAGAACAACCTGGAGATAGGCACGACGACCTCCACCAAAACCCACTCATGAGCACGGCGACTCACAAGCACCTGAGCATAATGGCTTAAAACCCCTAAGCACGACGACATAGAAAACCTGAGCACAACGGCTCAAAAACCTGAGCTCATAATGCTCAACCCTTTGAAACACGACTGATCCAGATTAACCTGTTAGAACAAGTTCAATTAGAGAGTAGATTCTCTAGCACGATCTAGCCCAGTATAATTGTGAAGATAAAATAAAAACAACCAGGTGATCTATGTAGAACACACAAATCACACACACTGAATAGTTTTGAAAATATAAAATAGAAAGAAGGTAGAAATCTTCTTTTCAGTTCTGGATCTGATCTTTACGATCTCAGATCCAATCTCCTTTTTATCATTTCGTTTTTGAACACTTTTCAGAACAAGAATTTTTACAAGTTTTTCATTAAAATAGAAGTGTTCTTGTTAGCAGCAGCTTTAACAAATGTTATTTCTTTTTCTTTTCATTTTTCTTATTTTTCATAGAAGGAAGACTTGTGTTTGCAGTAGTCTTAAATTCATTTTGAAGCTTCTATTTTTCAGCTTTTAATGCAACAACTTCTTTTTCTAAAAGTTAAAGTTTGTTTAGCATAACATCCAAACCATTTTTCATCCTATTCTTTTCATTGTCAAATTATGCAATTTATTTTTCCAGATCATCAATTCTATTCTTTAAATTTCTACAATCATTGTTCAATGGTCTATCATGCAATATGCATTCAATCTTCTTCTTAATATGATGACTTTCTTCAACAAGTTGTTTGCATTTCTCATTGATTTTAGAATCTTAAGTCATATTAGAAACTTGATCTTTCAATTGACCTTTCCCTTGAGGAAGTTTTTCAATATGTTTCTCTAACTTGTCTTGCTCATTTTTAAATGTAAATATTCAGTTTCTAATGACCTATGATCCTCATTAAGCGCATCAATTTCAATTTAATTTTCTTTATTTTCATACTTTATTTTTCATTTTCTTCATGATAATTTTTTAAAGTCTTTTTCAAATTTTTATTTTTAGTTTTCAACTTTGCATTAAGATTTTGTACCTTCTCACATAATTCAACCAAATCATCATAAGATATGTCTTGGATTTTGAAGAAGATGAAGAATACTCTGAACTCATTGAATGTACTGTGAGAGCTAGCATCTTTTGTACTGTCAATTCTTGAATCATTGGGCGCTCTTTTATGCCACTGAGCATTTGTGAATTCTCTTTGCTCCTTTTCTTTGTGAACCCACTGAAGAATTTTGCAATTTAATAGATGACATTGAGCATGGGGATTTCTCTGAAATTATAGCAGGAAATTCATGCACATTGAAATACCTAGCAATTTTTGCAGCTCTTTCATAAGAGATAATTTTCTAAAACCAGTAAATCAAATTAATAAAAAATTATATCTAATTTTAGAGCACCTGCTCTGATACCAATTGTTTGGATCGAATATGTGGTATGACAAAATCTAGAAGGGGGTTGAATAGATTTGCAGCAAAAACTTAAGTAATTAAAAAATTACTTCAAAAAAAGAATTCTATCCAATTCAAATCCCACAGATCTGATACACTATATGTGATTAAAATATGTGAAACATTTTATCAAGCAGTGTAAGCACCAAGCAAGTGATTAATGTGTGTGGACAAATTAATAAGCAATGTGTAGGCGAAATCCCTATACAATCATCTAGCGCAGCAAGATTGAACCACAAATCAAACCACAATACACAAGGGATTTTTAAGGTGGTTCAGAGAGCACAAATTGTGTCTCCTACGTCCATCTTCCCACGATGGAGGAAAACAACTCAAACCTAAGTACACACTGTTGAGTACGACGACTCAACACCACAACACCTTGTGAGCACGATGACTTACAAGAACAATCTAGAGATAGGTATGATGACCTACTCCAAAACCCACTTGTGAGCACGATGACTCACATGCACCTGAGCACAATGGATCAAAACTTCTAAGTACGACAGCTTAGAAAATCTGAGCACAACGGCTCAAAAACCTGAGCACACAGGCTCAACCCTCTGGAATACGACGGATCCAGAGTAACATGTTGGAACAAGTTCAATTAGAGAGTAGATCCTCTAGCACGATCTATCCCAGTACAATTGTGAAGATAAAATAGAAACAACTAGGTGATCTGTGTAGAACACTTACACAAAACACACAAACTAAATAGTTCTAAAAATATAAAATAGAAAGAAGGTAGAAATCTTCTCTTCAGTTCTGGATCTGATCTTATGATATCATATCCAATCTCCTTCTTCTTCTTCTTCTGTTCAGCTTCGCATACATTGCCCTTCTTCTTCTTCCATCGCTTCTGCTGCTCTGCTTTACATATGCTGCTCTTCTTCTTCTTCTCCTTCTTCTCTTCCTGGCGGTGCTGCTCTTCTTCTCTTTTTGGGCTCTCCCTTTTCCTACCTCTTTCCACACTCCTTTCTAGAAGGGATAAGGGCAAATTTATAGCTCTAATCATGTTACCTAGTACTTGGGAATGCGTGAGCACCAAGTACTTCAGGTGAGACACGTGCCAGTCACATGATATCCTACACATGACATTTTTAAGTATTTAGAAGAAAAAGCAATTATATGCATCAATTTAAAACAATAATTGATGTGAGACTTACAACAATCCATATGAGACAATCGATGTTAAAGCATGAAGCAATCGATTTTTAAGTTCACCAACAATCGATATGATGACAATCAATGTTGAATCATGAAGCAATCAATGTCTAATATGAGACAATCAATGTTTAAGTTGATCAACAATCGATGTTTAAACATGAAGCAATCGATGTCTATATGAGGCAATCGATGTTTAAGTTGATAGAAATCGATGTGTAGATAATTGATGTTTAAATATGAAGCAATCGATGTCAAACATGAGGCAATCGATGTTTAAGTTGTTCAGCAATCTATATTCATACAATCGATGTGAAGCTTCGACTGACAAATACTATAACATGAATATACAAAGTGCCATTGCTTTGACTGACCAAGTGTGAATGTGAACATCCGAAGTCATAATGACAAATTTGTCTTGATCAGTCAAAGTGACTTTGTCATATCCGAAGCTTAGCTTCGTATATGACGAAGTTCCACTTCATCATAACTGAAGTCCAACTTTGTATATGACGAGGTTCTACTTCGACAGACAAAGAGTATAACATGAATATTCGAAGTCACAATGTTAAATTTTTCATGATCAGTCGAAGTGACTTCGTCATATCCGAAGTCCAACTTTGCATATGACAAAGTTCTACTTCGACTGATAGTGACTAAAACGTGACATCCGAAGTCCCAGTTTTGGCTGTTCAAGACCAAATATAAACATCCGATGTTCGTTTAAGCAAGTATTCAATGTGGCCAGTATGTCTATGATTTGCCAACATTACTCAAATGATATGCAACATGAAAGCACTTAAGTTTATTACAAAATAATGATATTATGATATCAACAAGATGAACAATGATTATGTCATCATCAAAACTATCATAATCAAAACAATGATTATGGTTATTCACATAACCATAACTGAACAACAGCAAGTCACAAATGCACAAAATATAAGGCCTTACATGGTATCAGAGCATTAGGTTCACCCTTGACCATTAGATAAGGATTTTGAGATGGGGTAGAAGTCTGAGATTAGGAAATAGTAGTAGTGGTAACTTTTATTTATGCACCTAATTTTTTTTGTTTGTAACAGAATGGAAGTTAATGCACATGAACGATTGCCTTTTGCTATGGAAATGCTCCACCAAGAGAAAGAAAATATGCCAATACACAGCAAGAACTTTATCTGCAAATCAAAGAGCAAATGTTGAATTTGATAGGCAGTGCTTTATTAGCAGTGAATCCCCCAGTGGCACTTGAATATATGTCTCCAATTATGGCAAATCTGGATAATTTAAAGATAGGTCAAGGCATGCTTGAATTCCAGTTTGAGCAGTATTGGGATGTAATATTTGATGCGGTTCGAGAGCTACATTATGATAATGAAGAAGCTCGGGAGGAGTCAGTTGGATCGATTGCCCATGTGGAATAAGTTAGGATCAAGAATGTTCTATCTTTTTGAAGACGTCTCTTTAGAATAGCTACTGAGTTAGTACGAGTGTAGAGTACTAAATAGTAAGTAAGTATCCAGGTTCTTTTATACTTGACTTTTGTTATGTACTAAGAGAGGTTGAGACTGTGTACGTAAAGATAAATATTTTCAGTTGGATAATGTAAAATGTGTGTGTGTGAATGTATGTGTGATTTTGGGTGTGTGATAAATTATTTTTGTGGTCTAAAATATTAATCTTTGAATATCTCATATTAATTCTTAGTGGATCATGGAAGGAGGTGAAGTATGGTGAAGAATGGAGAATACAGTGCATGGTTTAACTCGAGCCTTATGAATGGTAACTAGGAACAACTCACACAGTGAGACTAATATCTTCAAGGAATTTCGGAGTTTGGATCCTCCACAATTTAATGGGTAGTACGAATCCTAATGAGGCTGAGAATTGGATTAAGGATATTGAAAGGATTTTTAAAGCTATAAGGTGTCGAGAAGAAGATAAGGTTCGACTTGCTACCTTTTAGTTAGATCAAGATGCAAGAACTTGGTGGGAATCTATTGAAGCGACTATGGAAGATTTGAACCAAATTGGTTGCGAGGACATTCTAGAAATATTCAACGAACAATATTTTTCTGAAGTTGTTCAGGAAAAGAAGGCTACTGAATTTGCCAACCTTCAAAGCGGATTTTGGGTAGTAGAATATGAGGCTCAAGTTGCTTGGTTGTCTAGGTATGCACCTCATCTAATAACTACTAAGAAGTTGAAGGTGAAGAGATTTATAAATGGTTTGCATCCGAATTTTGTTACTCAGTTAACACCCACACTTGATCACAACTTATTCTGAGATGGTAAAAAGGGCATTGGCTCTGGAAGCTGCAAATGAGGTGGTAGGAAGGATAAATGGGAAACCCAGTAACAATACTCTAACAAGTGGGCGGAAAAGAAAAATTGAGGTTGGTAATTCCTCCAAGACACAACAACCCCCTATTAGGAAGCAAGGAAAGGCTCCTATGGGAGATGAGGAAGTGTGTTAGCATTACTAATGTAGCGGTCAAAAGGCTAAAAATTGTTGGAGGTGGCTAGGTGTTTGTTTTTGGTGTGGAAGTGAGAATCATCGAATCTCAGATTGTCCCTTAATGAAGGATGCACCACCACCACCGAAGCAACGACCCCAGGCAAGGGCGTCGCCAAGCAGCACAGGAAGTTGAATCAGAATCTCAGCAGGAGGGGGGAATCATCGAAGGTACACTTCTCGTAAACTCCAACCTACTCATGTCTTATTTGATTTTGGAGCTACCATTCTTCTATTAGTTTGGTATTTGCTAAAATCCCTAGAGAAACAATCATTTTCATTATCGAGAAACCTTGAAATAATTGCACCTCTTAGAGAAAGAAGGAAACTTGATCGATATTATCCTGCCAGTGAGATTTTAGTGGATATCATAATTTTCTTGAGGATTTGATATGCCTTGAAATGTGGGAATATGTTGTAATTCTCGGAGCTGATTGGTTATCCAAGCACCATGTGAATCTGGGTTGCCGATTAGGGTAAATAACTTTCCAAGGTACTGAGATTTCACTATTGACTTTTGGTAAGTCTAATACACCAATTTCATATTTGCTATCAAGGCACATAGGTTAATGCAAAAAGGATGTTAGGGTTATATAGCATCTGTCATGATAATCAACCAATATACTACAAGATTAGAAAATATTCCAACGGTAAAAGAATTTCTAGATGTGTTTCCAAAAGAGTTACCTGGTTTGCCACCTTTAAGGGAGGTGAAATTTTCAATAGAATTGAACCCTAGAGTTACACTAGTATCAAAAGCTCCTTACCAAATGTCGATGGACAAATAAAGGAATTGAAAAGACAATTGATGGAGCTATTGGAGAAGGGATTCATTAGACCTAGTACATCTCCTTAGGGTGCTGCAGTATTGTTCCTCAAGGAAAAGGACGGAACATTGAGATTGTGTATTGATTATAGACAATTGAATCAGTTAACCATAAAGAATAAATACCCACTCCCTATAATTGATGATTTGTTTGACCAATTGTCTAGGGCGTAGTATTTCTAAAAATTTGACCTTAGATCTGGATATTATCAATTGAGGATTCAAGAAGAAGATATTAATAAAATGGCTTTTTGGAGTAGGTATGGACATTACGAATTTGTAGTAATGCCATTTGGTTTGACTAATGCTCCTGTCACATTCATGTATTTGATGAATGATGTATTCAGACCATATTTGGATCAATTTATAATAGTATTCATAGATGATATATTGGTTTATGCCAAAAGTCTGGAAGAGCATGAAACTCATCTTCGAATCCTCCTACAAGTATTACGAGATAATTATTTATATGATAAACTAAGTAAATGTGACTTTTGGTGAGAGCAAGTAACTTTCTTAGAGCATGTTATTTCTAAACAAGGATTAATTGTTGATTCATCTAAGATTGAGACTATTCAGAAGTGGGAATAACCCAAGACTGTTACATAAGTTAGAAGCTTTCTAGGTATGGCTAGCTATTATCGTTGGTTTATCAAGGATTTTTCTAAAATAACTATACCCCTCATTCAATTAACAAGAAAGAGAATTTTATTTCTATGGAATGAAAACTACGAACAAGCTTTCCAAAAAATTAAAGGAATGTATGTCATTTGCACTAGTCTTAGCATTGCCAGTGGAAGGAAAGATTTTTGAAGTTTACATGGATGCATATACCATTGGTTTTGGATGTGGTTTAATGTAAGAAAGAAAGATTATTTCCTATGCTTCAAGACAACTGAGAAATCATGAAAAGAACTACCCAATTCATGATTTAGAATTAGCAGCGATAATCTTTGCCTTGAAGCTTTGGAGGCATTATTTGTATGTAGTCAATTTATAGTGTATTCGGACCATAAGAGTCTGAAATATTTATTATCATAAAAGGAACTTAATATGAGACAAAGAAGATGGTTAGAGAACATCAAGGATTATGACTTTGAGATACAATATCATCTTGGAAAAGGTAATTCTATAGTTGATGCACTTAGCAGGAACCCCACCATACGTGTCTTGTGTTTAATGATGAAAGAGTAGAAATTACTAGAAAAATTTTCTAGATTGAATATGTAAATCCAACCATATGCAGATAAGGCTATAATAAACATTTTGAAGATTCGATCTGAACTTTTAAGTCAAATCAAGGAACAGCAAGATAGTGACCCAACACCGATGGAGATTAAGGAGCATTTAAAATTTTCACATGATTTTAACATCGATTCACAAGGAAATCTACGATTTCAAGATAGAATATGTGTGCCAGACAATTCAAGATTAAACAACAAATACTAGAAGAAGTGTATCGATCCCAATACATCATCCATTCTGGAGTTGTTAACATGTACCAAGATTTAAAGAAGAATTTTTGGTGGTGTAATATGAAAAAGGAATTTGTAGATTTTGTTGCAAGATGTTTAACTTGTCAGAGGATTAAGGATGAACATAAAAAACTAGCAAGAAAATTGATTCCCTTGGAAGTACCAGAATGGAAATGGGACAATATAGACATGGATTTTATTATGGGATTACCTAATACAGGTAGTGGATATGATACTACATGGGTAATAATTGATAGACTTACAAAATCAGCTCACTTTCTACATGTTAAAAATAAGTGGTCAGTTAATATTCTAGCAGCTTTATATGTGAAGGAGATAGTTTGATTACATGGAATTCCTATGGACATTATCTTTGATCGAGACGCAAGGTTTACTTCACATTTTTTAAGGGAGCTACAAGATGCATTGGGAACAAAATTAAAATTTAGTACGGCTTTTCATCCTCAAACTACTAGACAAACGGATAGAGAGAATCAAATCATTGAAGATATGTGTCGTGCTTGTGAATTAGAGTTTGGTGGTTACTGGAGCAATCATTTACCAATTATGAAATTTGCTTACAACAACAGTTATCAATCTACAATTCAGAAGGCACCCTTCGAAGCTTTGTATGGTCGACAATGTAGATCTCCAATCTGCTGGACTGAGTTAAGTGAACTCCGAATTCTCGAAATTGAAGTGGTTCAAGAAACATTAGAAATTATCAAAACAGTACGAGAAAAGATGAAAGCTGCATAGGATCGCCAGAAAAGTTATGTTGATCACCGAAGAAGGGAATTGGAATTCCAACAGGGAGATCATGTTTTCTTGAAAATATCACCTAAGTGAGGATTCAGAAGATTTGGAATCAAAGGGAAGCTAAGTTTACGATTTGTTGGACCATTTGAGATATTGAATAGAGTTGGTGAAACAACATATCAATTGACCCAACCTCCCCAATTGTCCAATGTGCACGACGTTTTCCATATATCATTGCTACAGAAGTATGTATACAACCCAACTCATGTTATTACGTATCAAGATTTAGCTTTACAAGGTAATCTAACGTACGAGGAGAAGCCGATGCAAATCCTCGATCAGAAAATCAAGCAACTTCATAGCAAGGAAATTCCAATATTAAAGATTCAATGGAGTCGACGAGGTATAGAATAAGCAACATGAGAACCAGAAGATGCTATGAAGAACCAGTATTGGAAGTTATTTGCAGATTAGTATCCAATATTTTAGCCATATACTAGTTGAATTAAGGGAACCAAATTCTTTTCTTAGTGGGAGAGAATTTGTAACATCTTAGAATTATAATGAATTAAAAATAAAATTGTGAAAATATAAAATTTTGGATATTAAATTACAAGGAATAAGAGGATATTTGTTGTTAACGTGTCCCTGTGTACCCCAATAGGACGACATCAGGATCCCAAAAATAGGATTGAATTTGAACTTACCATAATTACCAAAAATATATGTTGATTCCAAAAACATGAATATTTGGAATTATAGGGCCACAGATGTTGAGATTAACTCGATTTATTGATTTTTGAGATAATTTTTATCCAATATAATTTTAATTTAAAAAATTCAACTAAAATCACCATAAATTACATCACCTTTGAATTAGCTTATGTTTGAAATTTCATTGTGAAAGGACATTGTTTGGATATAAAACGAAGGATCCGAAGGGACAAAACTAATTAAAATTCATTTATGTAATGATTTTACACAGGACTTTCTTACATAAAACACGAATACATAAGTTTATGTGGTAGTGAAGAAATCTACCACTCTACCCTCTACGTGCATGGGAAGTAGCCTAAGGCTACTTAAACCCTCTTCGCTAAGACCACCAAATTGTTTTGGCCATTTCATATAGTCGTGTTGCTACAGCTGTGACTGGAGAAGGGGAGAAGGCTACTCTTGGAAAGGGAGACTAGAAGGGTCAAGGAACCTCAGCTCTCCGAAAGCTCTGTAGGATTCTTCTCCTTCTTCTTGTTCTTCTTCTTTCCCTATACGTCTTGGTTTTTTCCTCAAGATTACACTTCTTGTATTAACAATCTTTGGCTAGACACCTTGTTTAGAAGACCTTGTTTTGTCATCTAAAACGTGGAATCCAAGTAGTGAACTGTAAGCCGTAGTAGTGAAGGAGGCTTTCTGCAAAATAACATTAAATGGAAAACTACTAGGTTCCATCTCCTATATTAGGGGTGTTCAGTAAAAGGTTCAACACAAAAAATCAAACCGAACCGACCGGTTCGGTTGGTTGAAGAGTCCATGAGCAGTTTAGTTCTCTATTGGGAAACCGAATGAACTAAATATATTAAATATATTAATAATAATAATATCACAAAGAAAAGTGTAGCCCAGTGATTCAGTTCAGTTCTCTAATGGGAAACTAAATGAACCGAATATATATTAAATATTTAATAATAAATAATATCACAAAGAAAAGTGTAGCCCAGTGATTCAGTTCAGTTCTCTAATGGGAAACTAAATGAACCGAATATATATTAAATATATTTAATAATAAATAATATCACAAAGAAAAGTGTAGCCCAGTTGGCTAGCGCTTTCCATTCTCATGGGGCGGTCCTGAGTCAAAACTTAGGACCGTCGGACAGCCCTTAAATGTGGCTTTTTTTGGGGTTCAAACCGTCTATTTGGTTCAGTTCAATTCGAGCAGAAGTTCGGTTCTGTTTTAGTTCACCAAAAAATGGGGTGAACTGGACCTAACCGGACCCATGTTCCCCAGTAAACGTAGCAGAACATAGTTTAGAACTTTTGAGTTGTCGTAACCGAAACCTGATAATCAGTCAACCGATACCTAGTTACTATCAAAAAATGCATTATCAGTTGACCAAAATCTCTATTACCCTTGCATATACTTTTGTAAAAACTGGTTAACCGATTTTTCACCTTTCGAACAACCGAAAACCCCAGTTTGGTTGACTAAATTTATGATTCCAATTGACCGATTCCTTTTTGAAATTTGTAGACCAAACCTCTGCGAGATTCGGTTGACCGATATTCATATTTTGGTCGACATATACCCTATCAGAATCAGTCTTCTATTCACAACCTAGTTGAGCTTTGGAAGAGTATCCCAATTGTACATGACTTTTTACCTACAATGTTCTTAGAGGTATTTAACCCATAAGACAGTTTGTTAACCCTCATTTGAGTAACCCTCATCTCCATGAGTTATCACTAGTCTAAACCCCTCACATTTGGTTCAAGACATACAACAATTATTTTTTCTGATATGCTATTGCCTGAAATTATGTTCAAATGGAAATGAGATGATGTATGACTGGGTCTTTAGACTCTTTTGGATTTAATGTCAGTGCAAATGGGGCATGACAATCTCGAGAGTAGCACCCGAACTCATCCTATCTACGCAGAGTGATATGGGATCTTTTGTATGGGTGTTTGGCATGACAACATGATATGCTAAATTAGTCGGCATTTCCATAATTCGTTATATGATTTTCTATATGACTTATATGGTTTGCATTCAGTTACTAGTTGTATGATTTTGGACTCAAGGCAACACTTACCAAACTTCTTTTATTTCAATACTCTCTATTTAGCAATGCATGACATTTGACACCTTTATGTTATATCCTGTTCATCTGCAATATCCAGCACTTTCGTGCTTCCACTAAACTATGCATTACTATAAACTTTGACCTTTTTCCTTGCAAATTGAATCCTACTGGGTGCAATTGCTCATTATTTCCTACTTCTTTCAAGTGACCAATAAATGTCGAGTCTTGATGGGGGAAATGAGCATTGAGCAGACCATAAGGACTAGATCTAGAATTTTTTGTTCTATTTAAACAGTGTGTCAAGTTATAATAATGTGTTTGACTCTTGGTTGACTCTTAATATGTCCTTTTATCACATTAATTTCCGCTACAGTCATGGTTACAATAACATAATGAATTATAATTTTGTTAGGTTCACGTGTCAATAAGCTTTTATTATTGGGACGTGACACGACAGGTTCTACTCACTGTCACCGGACCAACCTGCAGATTTTGAGGTGTTGGGAGAGAGGTTTATACTGCAATTTATAGACCATTTCAATCCTGATTACTCATTCACAGATCAAGTGGTTGAGAAGATGAAGTTGGATGAGGAGTTCATTAAATATGCCGACAGATGGTGAGCTACAACTACACGCATGCAAGGCTATATACTGGAGGAAGAAAAAGTGAAGCTTATCATAGACAATGCTACCCCAGCCTACACAACATATTTGGCTATGAATGACAACACCTCCATGCACCAACTTTACAACTGTTGCCCACTTCATCTAAACACAACTAAAGGACTCCCCCATCCACTCTATTTTTGAACCCCAAAGCCTAAACACCCAATGAAATCCCAAGGGTCTATCATTGAGGGAGTTCAAACCAATGAACAAGTCGGGACCATGAACTCCACCTCCCCACCAAAGAGCCAATCCACCCAAGCCCAAGGCAACCAACCGTACCATACTTGTAGCCACAACAACCACAATACCAATAGTCACAACATTCGCAACATCCAAAACCACCCTAACAGCTAGCTTACAGTAACGTTCCGCCGCCCAACAACTTTGCTCCAAGATGGTGGGGACCAAAAAGAGCACAATATCCTCTACTGGCTAAAACCCTCCTAACATATTCACAGCCCTGATGTCCATTAACACGCTTCAACTTCCTCTGGAATGGCCTCTATGGAACGCTGTTGTGGATCAATCAAAGTACTACATGTACCATTGCCAACTCGGACATGATCTAGTGAATTGCTTCCAATTTTGGGACTTTGTGCATGATCTGGAGGAAAACAGAGGATAGATTGGGCTAAAATGCATAAGATAATAGTGATTGTAAGAGAAACGAGAAGACCACAAGGGCAGAGACAACCACAAAACAACAACAGCTGCCACAGGAGCAACAACAGTAGCAGCCACAACAACAACAACAACCTCTCCAAGATCTGGGCATTGTCAACAACCCACTACCAAACCACCAGCCTGCAGCCAACCACAGGCGCCTAAACCTACTTAAGTGAACCTCGTCTCACACCATCCTCCACGACCTCTAACTGGATCCATGACGACGAGTTATCGGCCTAGCAGTTGATGGCTATTAACCACTCCCAACAACAACAAATCCTCCAACAACCTTTTACTACTACTCAACAGCCATCACCGATTGTACCTCTGAAATATATCACATTCCTTGCCTCATCTCATAGCCTAGTTAATCTGGTCACCACCTCCACTGTCATACTACCCTCTGTGCATAAACTCGCCATACGCCCACCACCACCTGAACCTGTCAAGCTGCTGCCTGCCAAAACCACCATCTTTGTCTCCATAAACTTTCTACCAGCCCACAACCTAGTCTTTCTTAGTGGACGTACCGTCCATTAGTGTAAGACCCAGCTTCCCAGCTTTCCGTCCGTGTCTGGGATGACTGGCCACTAACGCGTCCAGACTGAGTGATACGTTAGTGTCGCATCATGGTGTCCGACGCGATAGTCATCCTTGTCGCGACGTGCTTGTGTGTCGCGTTCTTGTCACGCCTTGCTTCTCCATCGCATCTTCGTGTCGCACCCGGTCAACAGGTCGCGACAGTGTTCTGTGGAAGGCATGTCAGTACGACCTATCATGTTGTCGCGGCGTCCCTGAGGGACGCGTTCTTGTCGCGGTCTGTTGACCCGTCGTGTTAAGGTCTTTAACGCGACGTGTCGCCCCGTCACATCTTGGGTGCCGAAGGCATAAGGCCTTGGCTGGAGACCCCTTCCCCCTCTCTCCCTCTTTCCCCTCTCTTCTCCCCCTCTAGCGGTGCTCTGCCTCTCTCTCTCCCCTTTGTGTGTTTTAGGCGAGGAGGAGGGCCGTGAGTGGTGTCCCGACGTCGTGGAGCTTGCGTGGAGCAAGGAGGAGGTGGCCAATCTGACATGAAGGACCCTATTGGGGTTCGTTCTTCGTTTAATGTAGGGATTGCTTGAACGCTTCTCGATCTGGGTGGATTGGGAGCTTCTCGTGCTTTCTAGTTAGTTTATATAGCTTCTGAATGCTCCCCTCTTCCGTGTGGTATGTGTGTGGCTTGTGGGCGGCCCCGGGATGGAGTATCCCGTGGGTCTGCCCCTCTGCTGGTATCATGACCGCGGTGCGTGTCGCAACACCAGAAGAGGCGTCTGCCCGGTCGGGCACGACCTTATCATGACACGTTTGCCTGTTGGGATAAGGATAACTATCGCGACGCATTTTCCTGTCACGACAGGGTTGCTGTCGCGACGCTCTGCCCCGTTGCGATAGGGTTGTTGTTGTGGTGCCCTTCCCCGTCGCATTGGTGTCGCAATGGCCTAGGGGGACGCAAAAGTACCTGTGTTGTCTCGGGTGTTTCCGTGGTTCCAATTGGGGTGTCGGCATGTGCCTTTCCATACTGTCTGGTGGTGTTCCGAGGTTATGGCCTGCTTATGCGAGTCTTGGTTGGCCAACGGCCCTCTCGAGGGTCCGTGCGTGCCTCGTTCTTGATGGGCTTGTCGTGAGTTACAAGCCAGCAGTTCGGCATGGTTTTTGTTGTGCTTGCCCCACCTGTTCAATCGGTGCTTGACACTTGAGGGCTTGTTCCGTTTAGAGTTTGTCTCCATTGCCTAGAACCCCCATCCTCAGGAGCCTATTGAAGGAGTGCTCTAGGCTACGAGCATGCTTGAGTTGGCAGCCAAGTTGGCGGACTCTAGAGTGGAGGGGAAAACGAGGTTTGGACAACGGCGCTGAGTCGTTTGTAGAGCTCTCTTGTATGGGGCGGGACACCAAGATTTTCGAGGTGTTTTCTTCCCGACGCGGCCCAGATAGTCCTTTGTCTCATTGCCTTCTCTCTGTGTTGGTTTCGGAGCCACGTAGTGGGTAGGGCGTGGGCCGCAGCTTGGCCAGGCTGCGGTGTTGCGTGCGTTTGTGTGTTTCTGTGGCGGCTCTGTCTCGCTCTTCCGCGAAGGGGAGCAAGAGCTAGGCTGGCGAGCAGAGGGCGTGGACGACGTGTCCCTCTCTTGGTTGCTGGCGGCGGTGGCTTGGTTGCTGCTGTTGTGATGGTGTTTCCTCACGACATTTTCCAAGTATGACTCGTTTCCCTAGCCTGCATGATGGCTGTAGCCTGGCCGTGTCTAGCTTCCGTGGGCGTCGTTGGTTTGGCCTTGTTGTCCCGTGCTTCTGGTGGTTTTTCGCTTCGGTGTCCTCTCCGTTCCGTAGTCCCATTCTTGGGTGCCAGTGCATGGTGGCAACGGCGTGTGTGTTTTTTCCTAGCCTCGTGGTGTGTCTAGGGTCCGGGGTGGTTCTGCTTGTGGGCCTCGACATTGTGGAGGTCTGAGGTGGTCGTGCTTGTGGGAGACTGAGTCATTTCACTTGTTTGTTGTGTGGTCTCGGCGGGTGTGCCAAGGGTTGCTTCCGCTTGGTGCTGACTCCATTGGTTTCTATGTGGTGTCACGACCTTGGTGGTGGTCGTGGCATTGCATTGTTCTGTTCCGCTGCTTACTAGACCCTACTGTAGGTGTTCCTCGCTTTATAGCTTTCTAGTGTAGTTTCCTGTTTTTGGAGTTCCTGCTGCTCTGGCCGATGAGGGACTGGTAATCCCTACTGGGCTTGTTCGCGAGGTGACCCCCTACTTCCTTCAGCTAGGGGCTCGTCGTCACGGGAGCTCGGTGGTCGGACGGGTTGCAGAGGCAGCTGTGGCGTTGTGTGTTGTCAGCAGCAGTGAGAGCGAGTTGTGAGCTCTGTACCTGAGTGAGTTGAGAGTTGTGCTTTGCAAGTTCTCAGGGTATGCCCCTTAAGGACTGCACCTTTCTTCTTGTACTGTGCTTTTACTTGGGACACGTTGTATATTGTATATCTTGTTATAGTTATTTAAATTAAGTACATATCTCACTAGACTATTTCTTCTAACCCTTCCGTATCTTTAGATCCGTGGGTGGCGATGCGAACTTCGAGGTCCTTGACGGGGGTCCGAGAGGTCGGGTCATTACAGTTGGTATCAGAGCGTGGGTCTACTGAGATTGGTAATGAGTTAATAACTATAGCCGTCCCAAAGAAAGATACTAGTACGCTGCTGACACCATCCGACTAGTGTTAGGCTTGTGCTTTCAATTGTTTTTCAAGTGTACGGCTTCCCTGCAAGGTTCGGGTACGTGCTGCAGGAGGGTTGTAGTTGTTGCTATGTCTCGTGCGTGGAGGGTGTGGTCGCTCGGTGTGTTCGTGCCGTGGTGGCGCGGTTGGGGGTGGACTCGCTAGCAGTGGTCTTCTTCGTATGGAGGACACTTGCAGACAAGTCCAGGCACGGTGCTCTTGGTTGTCTTCGACGCATTTGGGTGCATGTGTGTCGCGAAGGCTGAGAGAACCTACGTGTGGTGTGGCCTTCACTGGTGCAGAGTTGTTGTCTATAGAACCGGTCGAAGTGTCCCTGCCTTGTTGGCTGTTCCTATGTTGTTGGGGTGTGTGCTGAGTTGGTTGTGTGTGTGGTCTCCTGTTTATGCGCTATTGTGCGCTGTGCTCTGCTAAGTCGGCGTCGTTGCTCGAGCTAAGCAGATGTTCTGTGTGCATGTTGCATCGTTGGTTGAGCACTGCAACACTTGTCTGTGGTTGCTTTTCGGCCTTGTGCTGGCTGGTTGTGAGCTCTGGTGAGGTGCTCCCGGAGTCCTTCTCTGTTGGTTCTGGTGGAAGTGAGGTTTCCCCAGAATTATGTTCTACTCGTTTCTTGTTGCTGTTGCGTTGCCCTCTGGGTTGAGGTGCATCGCTTGGTTGCCCTGTGTTCTGGTGAGGTTTCCCAGAACCGTTTGTTGTTGTCTTGGTGAGGGTTTCTCCCAGGACTGTTCTGTGCTCGTTTCTGTTGCTGTTGTGCTGCCTCAGGGCCTGAGGTATGCTGTTGTTTTGGCTGGTGTGTTCTAGCGGGTTTTCCCAGAACTGTGCCTTGGTGGTTCTGGTGGAGGTTCTCTCAGAACCAGCTTGCGTTGCTTCTGCAGTTCTGCTTGCTGTAGTGTTTTCTCTGAAGGTCTGTGTCGTTTGGTAGTTGGGTTGTGCGTTCTGGTGAAGGTCCCTCCCAGGATCGCCCTTTGTCGTTTCTGGCGGAAGTTCTTCCCAGGAGTGCTCTGTGTTCGTTTTGGCCACCGTTGTGTTGCCCCTGTGGTTTGAAGTGTGTTGTTTGGTTGGGTGTGTTCTGATGAGGTTCTCCCAAGATAGCTATGGCACTTTGGTGGAGGTTCTCCCCAAATCTGCTTCATGTCGTTTTGGTTGTTGCTGCTCTCTTTATGTAGAGATTAGCTGTCGCTGTTTCCGATTGGAGTCCGTGTTACAGTCTGCTTGGGCATTGTTTGTCAAGGTGTAGTGCCTTTGACCATGTGTCTGGCTGCTGCGTTGGCTAGGTTGCTTGTTGTTCATTCCGAGTTTCTCGGCTGCGTTGGTGGGACTTCGTGTGTCCCCGTGGTCGAGTGGTTGTTTTGTTTTTCTGTGCCCAATGTGCTCTCCCAGATGGTGGTCTGGTGAGTGTAGTGGGTGTTTGGCTGGTTGTGCTTCTTGTGGAAGTGCCAGTCTTGCGTTGTGTTTTATCTCTCTCATTGGTGGAAGAGACTCGTGTGTGTATGTCTCCTTTCTCTGCTTTCCGTCATTGCTCGGGGTGGCGATGCTCCACTGTGGTGTTGTGTTGCCAGGGTGCGCATCGTTGCGACCTTCTGGTGGAGTCATTTCCCTTGAGTTATTTTGGTTGAGCTGGTTGCTCCCCTCGTGCTGTCATTTCCTTGTAGCACAGTGGGTTGGTGGACCTGTTCGTGCCATTTGTCATTCTGATTGTTTCTTGCTACCTGCCTGAACAATTTGGGGAATTGGGTCCTGTTGGTTTGGGGTGAGGTAGCACCGTTTTCTTGTTGGGTTGCATGCATGAGCGTTGCTCTATTATGCACCAATTTTCTTGCTTGGCTTGCTCATGCAAGCGTTGTTCTGGTGTGTGCTCGATTGTGCCTCGGCTTGTGCCTTGGAAGCTTTTCGTGTCATTGTTTTGGTGTTTGGCCTCTCTATCGGTTGCGATAGAGGTGGTGCTTCTTACTCTCGCGCGCTAGGGAGTCGCTATGGTTTTTGCTCTCCATGCGGCAGAGTCAGTGCTCCATATTCTGCATGCTTTTTGGAGCCGACATTGTTGTTGCGCTCTTGAAGTTGTCGGCTTTCCGTGTACTTCTCTTGTGGGTCTCTGGGGAGAGTCCCCTTCGGTGGGCCTTGTGTCTTCTCGGGCCATTGGTGCGATTGTGTGTGCTGCACCTTGAGTGTTTTCTTCGATGCTTCATGTTTTTGTGCCTCAGGGCTGGGCCGGCATGGCCCTTTTGTGCCCTTTCAGGCTTGCGGTTTTGTGTGGTGGCTTTGGCGGGTCTCTGGTAAAGAGTCCTTCCTGTTGGCCCGTGGTGTTGTTTCGGCCGCTGGTGCACTGTGTTGCACTTTGCTTAGTTTGGTGCTTGTTGTGGTAGCACCGTGTGCTCGTGCTCGAGTGTTTCGGTTTTGTGACATTGGAGCCCTGGTGCATTGTGTTGTACCTTGGGTGGCTCCTGGTGCTTGTGATAGCACCATGTGCTGTGCTGTGTGCCTGTTCGCAAGATTTGTGTGTCGTTTCACGACTTCGCTCGGTGTTGGAGGCGTTGGGCTTTTCGCCTATGGGATACATGTGCTAGCCTGAGTCTTGTGGTTGTACCATTGCTGCTGTGGGGTGGCTGCTTTGCCTTGTCTAGGTAGCCCTATCGGTGGTACGCCAAGCTTTGGTTGTGGCCTGTGTCTTCGTTTTCCATCTCACTTTGAGAGTGAGTGTGTTCGGTTGTGGTACCCTACTTCGATCTGGGTCCCTCTGAGGTCGACGTGTTGTTCTCGACCTCTGTGGTTGTTTTGGTTCATGTGTGGTTGTGTGTTTTTTTGGTGGTTGGCAAGTTGGTACCTACACTGCGCATGGCTGGTGTACTGCCAACTCTTCGTTGGTTCTCCGGTTGTGCATGGTGTGTGGTGAGTCTACAAGCCGATGGCAGAGTCTCCTGTCGGTTTGTCTGGTGACAGTGAGGCCTATTGGCTTGCTAGTACTCGACCACGTGGTTTGTCAACATAGGAGGTGTCTGATTTCGACTTAACCTCAGACGTCTTTCGTGTTTCTATCGCGGTGTGCCACGTTGTGGAGCATGTAGTTTCCTTAGTTTTTGTGGCTCCGTGTAGTTTGTGTGTCCTTGAGGAAGGTCTGGGTGAGACCTAGTGGTGACAGTGGATGCCATTTTTGCATGTTGAGGTTTCTCCGTGTGCGTTTGGTGTCCTTGTCGGACCATGAGGAAGGTCTGGGTGAGACTAGTGGTGACATTGGACGTCGTTTTCACGTGTTGAGGATTCTCTGCGAGCGTGTCCTCGCTCTAGTTCTGATCTCTCGCGTGTTTCTCAGTTAGGCTGGTGACTAATGCTAGCTACTGCTAGTAGCGTGAGGTTGTTCCCTGAGTGTTGTGCTTGACTCTCAGGCATTTTTCCTGGTTGTTGTTAGCAACTGTGTACTATGTCAGTTTTGCTGGTGATAAGAGTGAGTTGATGACTGGTGATTCTTGTGTTGCTGTCGGCAACTGCGTCCTCTGTCGAGTTTTGCTGGCGACAGAGTGGGTTGTTGGTTGGTTGGCCCCAACAGTGGGGTCTGTTGGTTGTTGCAGCTGTGCGATTCTTGGCTGGCATTTTCTACTATTCAAGTCGGTTTTGCCGTTACTCAGCACCTGTCGGGTTGTCATTTCATTCGGCCCACGCGTGGTTGGGGTGAGCCGTTGGTTTCTCGGCTTAGTGCTCCACCCGCATTTAGAGCATGTTGTGAGTCGTTGGGTTTCGGTTGTGTGCTCCCCATGTGTTTGGATCTCGTTGTGTGAGCCGTTGGTTTTTCGGCTTCGTGAGCACTATGCACATTTGGCGGTGTGGGTGATGCCACGAGGAGGTCGTGGTGAGACTTAGTGGCTTTTCGCACCTGGACTTTGTGTGCTCCTTGAGTGTTTGGCTGTGCGATTGTTGCCACGAGGAGGTCGTGATGAGACTTAGTGGCTTCTTCGCACTGGTCTTACGGTTGCCCCCTGTGCTTCGTTTCGTGCCTCGGGATCTTTTGGGCTTGCCTCAATTTCGAGGACGAAATTGTTTTAAGTAGGGTAGGATGTAAGACCCGACTTCCCAGATTTTCGTCTGGTGTCTGGGATGACTGGCCACTAACGCCAGGCTGGGTGACGGGCTAGTGTCGCGTCGTGGGTGTCCAATGCAATAGTCATCCTTGTCGCGACGTGCTTGTGCATCGCATTCTTGTCACGCCTTGCTTCTCTGTCGCATCTTCGTGTCGCCCCCGTTCAACGGTCGCGACAGTGTTCCGTTGTTTCAGTCGTCTGGCGGCTATCAGGGTGGCAGGTGTGTCAGTACGACCTATGGCATTGTCTGGCATCCTTGGGGGACGCATTCTTATCGCGATCCGTTGACCCTTTGCGTTAAGGTCTTTAATGTGATGCGTTGCCCCGTCGCATCTTGGGTGCCGAAAGCATAAGGCCTTGGACGGCGATCCCTTCCCCCTCTCTCCCTCTTTCCCCTCTCTTCTCCCCCTCCGGCGGTGTTTCGCCTCCCTCTCTCCCCTTTGTGTGTTTCAAGCGAGGAGGAGGGTCGTGAGTGGTGTCCTGGCATCATGGAGCTTGCATGGAGCGAGGAGGAGGTGGCCAATCCAACGTGAAGGGCCCTATTGGGGTTCGTTCTTCATTTAGGTAGGGATTGCTTGAACTCTTCTTGATCGGGTGGATTAGGAGCTTCTCGTGCTTTCTAGTTAGTTTAGATAGCTTCTCCATGCTCCCCTCCCCCGTGTGGTATGTGTGTGGCTGTGGGCGGCCTCGGGATGGAGTATCACGTGGGTCTTACCCTCTGCTGGTGTCGCGACCGCGGTGCGCATCGCGACACCAGAAGAGGCGTTTGCCCAGTCGGGCACGACCTTATCACGGCGCGTTTGCCTGTCACGATAAGGATCGCTGTTGCGACATGTTTTCCTATTGCGACAGGGTTGCTGTCGCGACGCTCTGCCTCATTGCGACAGGATTGCTGTGGCAGTGCCCTTCCCCATTGCGATGGTATCGCGATGGCCTAGGGGGATGCGACAGTACCTGTGTTGCCTCGGGTGTTTCTGTGGTTCCAGTTGGGGTGTCAAATGTGCCCCAGGGTAGGCTTGCCCTTAGGACTTCAGGTGGGGAATGCGGTAGGTTACCTGACTGCGTTCAGTGACTGAAGGTGACACCTTCGTGGCCGTGTCCTAGCGACGGTGCTAGGAGTGTCGCATCTGTTAATAATCGATTGATCGACAGTCAATCGATTATTAGCAGAGCATTCTTTTTCATACTGTCAAGTGGTGTTCTGAAGTTCTGGCCTACTTGTGCGTGCCTTGGTTGGCCAACGGCCTCTCGAGGGTCCGTGCAGCCTTGTGCTTGCTGGGCTTGTCGTGAGTTACAAGCCAGCAGTTCGGCATGGTTTTTGTTGTGCTTGCCCCGCCTGTTCGCCCGGTGCTTGGCACTTACGGGCTTGTCCCGTTTAGAGGTTGTCTCTATTTTCTGGGACCCCCATCCTCAGAAGCCTGTTGAGGGAGTGCTCTGGGCTACGAGCATGCTCGAGTTGGCAGAGTCTAGAGAGGAGGGGAAAACGAGGTTTGGACAGCGGCGCTGAGTCATTTGTAGAGCTCTCTTGTCTAGGGCGGGACGCCGAGGTTGTCGAGGTGTTTTCTTCTTGACGCAACCCAGATAGTCCTTTGTCTCACTGCCTCTCTCTACGTTGGTTCCGGAGCCACGTAGTGGTGCTAGGTGTGGGGCCGCAGCTTGGCCAGGCTGCGGTGTTGCGTGCGTTTGTGTGTTCTGTGGCGGCTCTATCTCCCTCTTCTGCGGAGGGGAGGCACGAGCTAGGCTGGCGAGCAGAGGGCGTGGACAGTGTGCCCCCCTCTTGGCTGCTAGCGGCGGTGGCTTGGTTGCTGCTGTTGTGATGGTGTTTCCTCACGACGTTTCCAAGTATTACTCGTTGCCCTAGCCTGCACAGTGGTTGTAGCTTGGCCGTGTCTAGTTTCTGTGGGCGTCGTTGGTTTGGCCTTGTTGGCCATGCTTCTGGTGGTTTCCACTTCGGTCCTCTCTATTCCGTAGTCCCGTTCTTGGGTGCCAGTCCTTGGTGGCACTAGCGTGGTGTTTTCCCGACCTCGTGGTGTGTCCAGGGTCTGGGGTGGTTCTGCTTGTGGGCCCTCGACCTTGTGGAGGTCTGAGGTGGTCGTACTTGTGGTGAGACGTCGTTCTCACTTGGTTGTTGCGTGGTCTCGGTGGGTGTGCCGAGGGTTGCTTCACTTGGTGCCCGACTCCGTTGGTTTCTGCATGAGTCGTGTGTATGTCACAACCTTGGTTGGTGGTCGTGGCATTGCATTGTTCTGTTCCGCTACTTTGTAGTACCTACTATAGGTGTTCCTCGCTTTATAACTTTCTAGTGTAGTTTCTTGTTTCTGGAGTTCCTGTTGCTCTGGCCGATGAGGGACTGGTAATCCCTACTGGGCCTTGTTCGCGAGGCTCACTCCCCTATGTCTTTCAACTAGGGGCTCATTGTCGCAGGAGCTCGGTGTCGAATGGGTTGTGGAGGCGCCTGTGGCGACGTGTATTGTCAGCAGCAGTGAGAGCGAGTGTTGTGAGCTCTTGTACCTGAGTGAGTTGAGAGTTGTGCTTTGCAAGTTCTCTGGGTATGCCCCTTAAGGACTGCACCTTTCTTCTTGTACCTATGCTTTTACTTGGGACATGTTGTATATTGTATATCTTATTTAAATTCAGTACATATCTCACTAGACTATTTCTTCTAACCCTTCTGGGTCTTCAAATCTGTGGGTGGTGACGCGAACTTCGAGGTCCCTGGCGGGGGTCCGAGAGGTTGGGTCGTTACAATTAGGTTTACCCCATTGCGTCTAGCCATACAAGTGACATTCAACCATCACAACCTAGCTTGGATCAATAAGGGGTTGATCACCTGGACCTACTACACCATCTGGATAGGTTGCCCACCAAGATCTCCATATACAACTGATAAAGAAGTCCAAGAGTCCCCAAAAGGCACTAAGTTACTTCCTATAGAAGCTAATTGTGAATGAAGATATGGTGGCAGATAGCATACCATCGGCCCTGGCCGTAGTCACCAAGGGGTCGACCATCTCTTTCTTTAAGGCCGAGTTAGCACCCCCTAAGGCTAGGCAGATGCCACTATGAATATCTCTCATCATCAACAAGGTGACTGTCAACCCAGTTCTGGTAGACACAGGTCCCTCCATCAATGTCTGCCTACTTAGCATTTTGAGGGCCTGTGATATCTCGAGCGACAGCTAAAGCCAACCCCCATTCAAGAGGTCGTGTCATGGTGTAGTGACAGTAGAGGCTGAAATTGGACCGCTAGTCATGATGTTCGACTTCTATGTGCTAGATATCGACCTAACGTTCAAAGCCATCCATGGACATTCGTGGATTGACACTTTGGGTGCCGACCCTTCCATTGCTCATCATGTATCAAGTTCCCTTTCCAAGGACGGGTTATCAAAATCAAGAGTGTCACCACCTCTACGGCCTTAGGCATAGTGCCCCAAACACTCCTCCCTGCCTTTTGGCCATCCAACAAGCCCGTTATCTCTTTGCTCGATGTCAACTATCCACAGGCTAACTCTTTTTTACTCTAGCCAAGAGCTTGGGAGTGAGCAGTTATGTGCCACTAAGAGAGTCAAGCTGCTGAACAGCAAGGGTTGGAGCATCATGATAAAGATTGGCTACCAATCAAGAACTTAAGCCAAACCCAGATGTGAAGCTGGCTGACAAGAGAGGATTGGGCTATGACCACTCACGTCTCCACACTCAACCCTGACTAGCAACCCCTCACATGGACTCTCAATTGTCATTTCATAAAGGAACCCACTCAGCACTTTATTATTGGAGCTGAGATAACCCAACATGACGTCCATGGCAAAACTTTCTCTCATCATATGGCACCCATGCTCTCCTATCAGACTCTAGAAGCACTCCACCCAACCAAGAGAAAAAGAGTGGATGATCTAGAGACTGAGTGCTATAGTTGGTTTTGAAAGGAAATGTGAGGGAGCATATAATGTTCAGCGGAATGAAGTTTAAAATAAAAATAATCATGTTTCCCACAGAAGCATATCAGACTGGGATGATGTCTGGGTGTGTGACTCTCATGCAGACTAAGCAAGGGTGAGACATTCTCACCTAGGGGAGTTCAGAGATTCCCCGATGTGCAAAACCTGGTCCACTGAGTGAAAGAGCTCATGTGACCTCCCTCTAGCGCTGTCCACATGGTGGTGACTGGCAACGACACCTCCTCCATGTCATCGTTCACCACCTATGGACCTATCTCCACCTACCGGGCCTAGGGAGGGGTACTTTGGAGAGATCGGGCCTCGTACCCCTAGAGAGGCGGTGGGTGCCTTGCTGAGACACGCACCCCCTGGAGGAGCAGCTAGCGTCCATCTAAGATGTCATCGATGTCTACCCTCAGCTGGATATGAGTACTATTCTCTCTCTAATCCTCAGTTGATTTCTTTAAATGCCTTGGATACTGACAAGATGTGTTCTTTGTGGTGCAGGTGGTGTGGCAGCCATACCTAGAGGAGGGAGATGAGGGACAACCCTAGTTGGAGTAGGCCCACCCCTACTTCGGTAGGGCGACGTAGATGCATGCTCTCAACCTAGTGTTTCCCCCTCCATCTGCATCTGACTCACCGAGCACTCGGGATACGTCAAAGTGCCGTGGAGTTCCCTAGCCGAGGCAGGACACCTAAGCCTGGCTGAAGCTTCCGGGGACTTCATGACATGATTGACTGGCGCGAGAGGGCCCATGAGCAGATTGCAGATTGGGAGCACTGAGGGCACCGAGTCACGTCTGTTGCACAGACAGACGAGGCGTACTTGTAGTCCTTCGCCTTGAAGTATGGGGCATATAGGGGTGCCTGACGACAGGTATATCTCAGCACTTAGACTTTGTGAAATTCTTTTGATTGAACTAGATCTGACATGATTTTGGTGACTTACAGGCGGATGTGACCAGACAAATTGTGTCGCTCCAAGCCCTACTGCACTCTATCGTGCAGGACTGAGACATCGCCCGGAGGGAGGCAGACCAGCTGGTAAGTACCTACTTAGACTTCAGTAAAGTACCAGTTCCTTCAGCTTAAAGATATTGACAAGTGCTTCATGTGTAGCGTGCGCAGTCGACGAGGCTGAGGACGTCACAGGCGGGTGCGTCCTCATCTCGAGAAGCGACGAGGGACTCCTTGTCCGACCTTGTTGATCAGCTGGCGGGTGCCCTGAGGAGGGCAAAGTAGGCAGAGGCAGCATTGGAGGAGAGGGTAAGTGCGATTCAAACCTGGTCGTTTTCAATTGAAGGTTGTATGCTGACATGCCTTTTTGACATAGGTTGCAGAGCTGAGGACCTCCACTAGCCAGATGAGCCACGGCGTGAGCATGCTAACGTGGCGGTCCTCCAAGTGGAGACAGTGGTGGCAGAGATAGCCTGGTGGCGCTTCCAGGTGGAGACATCGGTGACACAAGTGGGGGAGGTATCGAGGGAGCTGGCGACACTGCGGGTGTAGGGATCATTAGTGGACCAGGCGGAGCTGTCTCGACTACGTGTCGAGACGTCTACGCAGCAGATCCGCATTAACGAGCTCTGGAGCTTGGTGACGGCGATTGGCCAGAGTCAGAACCGGAGCAGGAGCAGAAGTGGAGCAAGTGGGGCCTCCATGAGGCAATATCTTGCGGGTTCCTCCAGCCATCGGAGGAATGAGGAGGAGGAGAGGCGCTGGGAGGGCAAGACGAGTAGCTCCTGGTTGTCTACTTAGAGCGTCTGCCACTACATTGGCTTTCCCGGGGTGATACTGAATGGAAAAGTCAAAGTCCTTAAGGTACTCTAACCACCTCCTTTGTCTCATGTTCAGCTCCTTCTGTGAGAACATGTATTTCAAACTCTTGTGGTCAAAAAAGACCTAAATTGCTCACCATAGATATAATGCATCCAAATTTTCAAGGCGAATACTACAGCTGCCAACTCCAGGTCATGAACTGGATAGTTCACTTCGTGGACTTCAACTGTCTGGAAGCATAAGCTATTACCTTCCCTTGTTGCATTAAGACACATCCCAGTCCAGTACCAGAAGCATCTGAATAAATTTCAAATCCTCCCTCTTCAGTGGGTAAGGCGAGGACAGGAGCAGTAGTCAGACACTTCTTCAAGTTGTTGAAACATTCCTCACATTCATTGGTCCACACAAACGGATTTTCCTTCCGGGTCAACTTGGTCAATGGCACTGCAATCTTTGAGAAATCCTTTATAAACCTTCGATAATACCCAGCTAATCCCAGAAAACTCCGGATCTCTGTGACGCTTGTCGGTCTTTCCCATTTCAACACAGCCTCAACCTTTGATGGATCAACAACGATACCATCTTTGGTTACCACATGCCCTAGAAAGGATACCTCCTCAAGCCAGAATTCACATTTACTTAACTTGGCATATAGTTGTTCTCCCTTAAAATCTGCAATGCAATCCTCAAATGCTCTCATGCTCTTCCTTTGTCTTGGAATAGATCAATATATCATCGATGTATACCACCACAAACTTATCAAGATATGGGCGATAAATGCTATTCATCAACTGCATGAAAACTGCAGGGGCATTTGTTAGTCCAAAAGGCATAACAAAATTCATAATGCCCATACCTACTTCGGAAGGCAGTTGTGAATGTCTTCTCCTTTGATCCTCAATTGATGATAACCGGATCGGAGATCTATTTTAGAGAAGTATCTAGCTCCAGATATTTGATCAAACAACTCATCGATTCTCGGCAGAGGGTATTGTTTGTTTGATGGTTAACTGATTCAGTTGTCTGTAATCTATGCATAGCCTCATCGACCATCTTTCTTTGACGAAAAGGACAGGTGCATCCCATGGCGATGTGCTTGGTCGGATGAAACCCTTCTCTAACAGTTCCATCAGTTGCTCTTTTAATTCTTTCAGTTATGCGGGGGACATTCTATATGGTGCCCTAGATACTGGTGCTGCTCCAGGGACCAAGTCGATGGTGAAATCGACCTCTCGCTCAGGAGGAATTCCTGGCAAGTCTTCGGGGAAAAACATCAGCGTATTCGCTGACAACATGGATGTCCTCTACTTTGACTTCCTTCTTTGCGATGACAACAGCAGCATGAAAGGCCATACAACCTTTCCTCATCATCCTTTTGGCTTGTAATGCAGAGATAATTGACAATCTCCTGTGGTTTCTATCCCCGGTGAACACTAGTTGGGTACTGGCTAAAAGTTACCCGACTTCTCCTACAATTGATACTAGCCCCATGTTCAGACATCCAGTCTGCTCCCAGTATCACATCATACCCCGCCATGTCCAACATATTAAATTGCTGGTAGGTTTGGGTTTCAATCAACACCTCACTGGATGGTATATGGTTTGTAAGATTGGTGCCAGGACCAATCGGGGTTGACACTACTATTCCGGATTCCATTGGGACGGGTTTCACAGGTAGGGTATCAACAAATGTTTGAGATATGAAGGAATGTGTAGCTCTCAGCATCAAAGAGAAATATGCGGGTCGGGAAAGAATAGTAAGTGTACCTTCCACGATACCTCCTTCTTCAGCAGTTTCTGGTTCCTGGACAGCTTGCAGTCGGCCTTGCCTCTTCTGTCCATTTAGGACGTTTGTCCTGAGGGGCTTGTTCTTTCAGCATTGGCAGTCCGAAATCTATGGTCACGACTTCCACAGCGAAGGCATCTCCCTTGCGCTCTCCAGCATTTTCAGTCTGACCAGTCCTGTCACAATGTTTACACCTTTCTCCCGTTATCACCATTACTTGCTTACCTAACTCCTTCGGCTTTTATCCGCTGGTTCATTTACCCCACCACTGGCCTTTTCTTCCCAATAGTTGGCTGATACTTCCCAGCAGAAGACACTTGTTCTCGTTTCCCAGATTTTCCCTTGATCCTTTCGGCAGTCTCCATGGCATCTTCCAATAGCTGAGCCTTCTTAACCATTTCGGCATAAGTTTGAATGTCCATTGGCGCCAGTTGGGTGATGAACTGGGGCCTCAAGCCATTCAGAAAGCATTTCGCCTTCATCCTTTCTGTCCTAATAAGTGAACAGCGTATCGGGACAGCCGAGAGAATTGGGCCTCATATTCAGCCACATCGAGTCCTCTCTGCTTCAAAGCCGCAAATTCGGTGCTTTCCGTTCTTGGACCCTCTCAGAAAAGTACTTGGCGTTGAAACGCTCAATGAACTGAGCCCATGTTGGTTGTTGTCCATTTAGGGTTGCTTCTACCGACTCCCACCATGCTCTGGCATCCTTTTCCAATTAAAGTCACCAGTAGTACTTTGTTCTGGTCTGTGCATTGCATGACCCTGAATATCCTTTCAATCTCCTTAACCCAGTGTTCAGCAACGTCTGGGTTAGTACTCCCCTCAACCTAGGCGAATCCATGTTCCGGAAATTCCGATGGAGCTCACCGGCCCCGCAATTACCTCCACCTTGGGTGGCTTGTAAGATAGCCTGAGTCAAGTTCTGTATAGTTCGTTGCATGTCCTAGCCTGGGCACGTTCAGCGGCCATTGAGGTAATAAGTACCTTCAAGATAATAATGTGAGTTAGTCATCTAAATATATCACATGTGACTTCTATTCCCATGGCTCTACCCAAGCTACATTAGGTACGACAGATTGACTCGTGTAATCTAGTTTCATTCTATGTTCTTATCCCTTGGACCCTAAAGTTAGGCTCTGATACCAACTGTCACGCCCCGATATTTAGCAGCGGAATAAATACCGGGGGACGTGAACGATACAAACAAACGTATCACAGTTGAATAGCGCAGAGTCACAATTGAATATAATAACACTTTTCAATCATAATAATATCCTCAAAGTTACTCTTTATTTCATTTCATTCAAATAGATACAACCTTACAAGAAAGAATTAACCAAGGGTCCATTATTCAAATAACTTCCAGAAAAGGTCACTATTCATAGACTACTCAATTTCTATTTCTAAACTGTCATCTATTCTAGACGGGTGCTCGTCACTCTTGTCCGTCCCATCCGACTCCACCGGTTCTTCATCACTACCTGAAAAGGGCAGGATGATAGGGTGAGAGAACTAGCTCAG
>CM024765.1:36094763-36145759 GCA_014218235.1 Colocasia esculenta | reverse complement strand
GCAACATCCAAAACCACCCTAACAGCTAGCTTACAGTAACGTTCCGCCGCCCACAACTTTGCTCCAAGATGGTGGGGACCAAAAAGAGCACAATATCCTCTACTGGTTGAACCCTCCTAACATATTCACAGCCCTGATGTCCATCAACACGCTTCAACTTCCTCTGGAATGGCCTCTATGGAATGCTGTTGTGGATCAATCAAAGTACTACATGTACCATTGCCAACTCGGACATGATCTAGTGAATTGTTTCCAATTTTGGGACTTTGTGCATGATCTGGAGGAACAACAGAGGATAGATTGGGCTAAAATGCATAAGATAATAGTGATTGTAAGAGAAACGAGAAGACCACAAGGGCAGAGACAACCACAAAACAACAACAGCTGCCACAGGAGCAACAACAGTAGCAGCCACAACAACAACAACAACCTCTCCAAGATCTGGGCATTGTCAACAACCCACTACCAAACCACCAGCCTGCAGCCAACCACAGGCGCCTAAACCTACTTAAGTGAACCTCGTCTCACACCATCCTCCACGACCTCTAACTGGATCCATGACGACGAGTTATCGGCCTAGCAGTTGATGGCTATTAACCACTCCCAACAACAACAAATCCTCCAACAACCTTTTACTACTACTCAACAGCCATCACCGATTGTACCTCTGAAATATATCACATTCCTTGCCTCATCTCATAGCCTAGTTAATCTGGTCACCACCTCCACTGTCATACTACCCTCTGTGCATAAACTCGCCATACGCCCACCACCACCTGAACCTGTCAAGCTGCTGCCTGCCAAAACCACCATCTTTGTCTCCATAAACTTTCTACCAGCCCACAACCTAGTCTTTCTTAGTGGACGTACCGTCCATTAGTGTAAGACCCAGCTTCCCAGCTTTCCGTCCGGTGTCTGGGATGACTGGCCACTAACGCGTCCAGACTGAGTGATACGTTAGTGTCGCATCATGGGTGTCCGACGCGATAGTCATCCTTGTCGCGACGTGCTTGTGTGTCGCGTTCTTGTCACGCCTTGCTTCTCCATCGCATCTTCGTGTCGCACCCGGTCAACAGGTCGCGACAGTGTTCTGTGGAAGGCATGTCAGTACGACCTATCATGTTGTCGCGGCGTCCCTGAGGGACGCGTTCTTGTCGCGGTCTGTTGACCCGTCGTGTTAAGGTCTTTAACGCGACGTGTCGCCCCGTCACATCTTGGGTGCCGAAGGCATAAGGCCTTGGCTGAGACCCCTTCCCCCTCTCTCCCTCTTTCCCCTCTCTTCTCCCCCTCTAGCGGTGCTCTGCCTCTCTCTCTCCCCTTTGTGTGTTTTAGGCGAGGAGGAGGGCCGTGAGTGGTGTCCCGACGTCGTGGAGCTTGCGTGGAGCAAGGAGGAGGTGGCCAATCTGACATGAAGGACCCTATTGGGGTTCGTTCTTCGTTTAATGTAGGGATTGCTTGAACACTTCTCGATCTGGGTGGATTGGGAGCTTCTCGTGCTTTCTAGTTAGTTTATATAGCTTCTGAATGCTCCCCTCTTCCGTGTGGTATGTGTGTGGCTTGTGGGCGGCCCCGGGATGGAGTATCCCGTGGGTCTGCCCCTCTGCTGGTATGATGACCGTGGTGCGCGTCGCAACACCAGAAGAGGCGTCTGCCCGGTTGGGCACGACCTTATCATGACACGTTTGCCTGTCGGGATAAGGATCACTATCGCGATGCATTTTTCTGTCGCGACAGGGTTGCTGTCGCGACGCTCTGCCTCGTTGCGATAGGGTTGTTGTTGCGGTGCCCTTCCCCGTCGCGTTGGTGTCGCAATGGCCTAGGGGGACGCAAAAGTACCTGTGTTGTCTCGGGTGTTTCCGTGGTTCCAATTGGGGTGTCGGCATGTGCCTTTCATATGTCTGGTGGTGTTCCGAGGTTATGGCCTGCTTATGCGAGTCTGGTTGGCCAACGGCCCTCCGAGGGTCCGTGCGTTGCCTCGTTCTTGATGGGCTTGTCGTGAGTTACAAGCCAGCAGTTCGGCATGGTTTTGTTGTGCTTGCCCCACCTGTTCATCGGTGCTTGACACTTGAGGGCTTGTTCCGTTTAGAGTTTGTCTCCATTGCCTAGAACCCCCATCCTCAGGAGCCTATTGAAGGAGTGCTCTAGGCTACGAGCATGCTTGAGTTGGCAGCCAAGTTGGCGGACTCTAGAGTGGAGGGAAAACGAGGTTTGGACAACGGCGCTGAGTCGTTTGTAGAGCTCTCTTGTATGGGGCGGGACACCAAGATTTTCGAGGTGTTTTCTTCCCGACGCGGCCCAGATAGTCCTTTGTCTCATTGCCTTCTCTCTGTGTTGGTTTCGGAGCCACGTAGTGGGTAGGGCGTGGGCCGCAGCTTGGCCAGGCTGCGGTGTTGCGTGCGTTTGTGTGTTTCTGTGGCGGCTCTGTCTCGCTCTTCCGCGAAGGGGAGCAAGAGCTAGGCTGGCGAGCAGAGGGCGTGGACGACGTGTCCCTCTCTTGGTTGCGGCGGGGTGGCTTGGTTGCTGCTGTTGTGATGGTGTTTCCTCACGACATTTTCCAAGTATGACTCGTTTCCCTAGCCTGCATGATGGCTGTAGCCTGGCCGTGTCTAGCTTCCGTGGGCGTCGTTGGTTTGGCCTTGTTGTCCCGTGCTTCTGGTGGTTTTTCGCTTCGGTGTCCTCTCCGTTCCGTAGTCCCATTCTTGGGTGCCAGTGCATGGTGGCAACGGCGTGTGTGTTTTTTCCTAGCCTCGTGGTGTGTCTAGGGTCCGGGGTGGTTCTGCTTGTGGGCCTCGACATTGTGGAGGTCTGAGGTGGTCGTGCTTGTGGGAGACTGAGTCATTTCACTTGTTTGTTGTGTGGTCTCGGCGGGTGTGCCAAGGGTTGCTTCCGCTTGGTGCTGACTCCATTGGTTTCTATGTGGTGTCACGACCTTGGTGGTGGTCGTGGCATTGCATTGTTCTGTTCCGCTGCTTACTAGACCCTACTGTAGGTGTTCCTCGCTTTATAGCTTTCTAGTGTAGTTTCCTGTTTTTGGAGTTCCTGCTGCTCTGGCCGATGAGGGACTGGTAATCCCTACTGGGCTTGTTCGCGAGGTGACCCCCTACTTCCTTCAGCTAGGGGCTCGTCGTCACGGGAGCTCGGTGGTCGGACGGGTTGCAGAGGCAGCTGTGGCGTTGTGTGTTGTCAGCAGCAGTGAGAGCGAGTTGTGAGCTCTGTACCTGAGTGAGTTGAGAGTTGTGCTTTGCAAGTTCTCAGGGTATGCCCCTTAAGGACTGCACCTTTCTTCTTGTACTGTGCTTTTACTTGGGACACGTTGTATATTGTATATCTTGTTATAGTTATTTAAATTAAGTACATATCTCACTAGACTATTTCTTCTAACCCTTCCGTATCTTTAGATCCGTGGGTGGCGATGCGAACTTCGAGGTCCTTGACGGGGGTCCGAGAGGTCGGGTCATTACAGTTGGTATCAGAGCGTGGGTACTGAGATTGGTAATGAGTTAATAACTATAGCCGTCCCAAAGAAAGATACTAGTACGCTGCTGACACCATCCGACTAGTGTTAGGCTTGTGCTTTCAATTGTTTTTCAAGTGTACGGCTTCCCTGCAAGGTTCGGGTACGTGCTGCAGGAGGGTTGTAGTTGTTGCTATGTCTCGTGCGTGGAGGGTGTGGTCGCTCGGTGTGTTCGTGCCGTGGTGGCGCGGTTGGGGGTGGACTCGCTAGCAGTGGTCTTCTTCGTATGGAGGACACTTGCAGACAAGTCCAGGCACGGTGCTCTTGGTTGTCTTCGACGCATTTGGGTGCATGTGTGTCGCGAAGGCTGAGAGAACTACGTGTGGTGTGGCCTTCACTGGTGCAGAGTTGTTGTCTATAGAACCGGTCGAAGTGTCCCTGCCTTGTTGGCTGTTCCTATGTTGTTGGGGTGTGTGCTGAGTTGGTTGTGTGTGTGGTCTCCTGTTTATGCGCTATTGTGCGCTGTGCTCTGCTAAGTCGGCGTCGTTGCTCGAGCTAAGCAGATGTTCTGTGTGCCATGTTGCATCGTTGGTTGAGCACTGCAACACTTGTCTGTGGTTGCTTTTCGGCCTTGTGCTGGCTGGTTGTGAGCTCTGGTGAGGTGCTCCCGGAGTCCTTCTCTGTTGGTTCTGGTGGAAGTGAGGTTTCCCCAGAATTATGTTCTACTCGTTTCTTGTTGCTGTTGCGTTGCCCTCTGGGTTGAGGTGCATCGCTTGGTTGCCCTGTGTTCTGGTGAGGTTTCCCAGAACCGTTTGTTGTTGTCTTGGTGAGGGTTTCTCCCAGGACTGTTCTGTGCTCGTTTCTGTTGCTGTTGTGCTGCCTCAGGGCCTGAGGTATGCTGTTGTTTTGGCTGGTGTGTTCTAGCGGGTTTTCCCAGAACTGTGCCTTGGTGGTTCTGGTGGAGGTTCTCTCAGAACCAGCTTGCGTTGCTTCTGCAGTTCTGCTTGCTGTAGTGTTTTCTCTGAAGGTCTGTGTCGTTTGGTAGTTGGGTTGTGCGTTCTGGTGAAGGTCCCTCCCAGGATCGCCCTTTGTCGTTTCTGGCGGAAGTTCTTCCCAGGAGTGCTCTGTGTTCGTTTTGGCCACCGTTGTGTTGCCCCTGTGGTTTGAAGTGTGTTGTTTGGTTGGGTTGTGTTCTGATGAGGTTCTCCCAAGATAGCTATTGGCACTTTTGGTGGAGGTTCTCCCCAAATCTGCTTCATGTCGTTTTGGTTGTTGCTGCTCTCTTTATGTAGAGATTAGCTGTCGCTGTTTCCGATTGGACTGTCCGTGTTACAGTCTGCTTGGGCATTGTTTGTCAAGGTGTAGTGCCTTTGACCATGTGTCTGGCTGCTGCGTTGGCTAGGTTGCCTTGTTGTTCATTTCCGAGTTTCTCGGCTGCGTTGGTGGGACTTCGTGTGTCCCCGTGGTCGAGTGGTTTGTTTTGTTTTTCTGTGCCCAATGTGCTCTCCCAGATGGTGGTCTGGTGAGTGTAGTGGGTGTTTGGCTGGTTGTGCTTCTTGTGGAAGTGCCAGTCTTGCGTTGTGGTTTTATCTCTCTCATTGGTGGAAGAGACTCGTTGTGTATGTCTCCTTTCTCTGCTTTCCGTCAGTTGCTCGGGGTGGCGATGCTCCACTGTGGTGTTGTGTTGCCAGGGTGCGCATCGTTGCGACCTTCTGGTGGAGTCATCTTCCCTTGAGTTATTTTTGGGTTGAGCTGGTTGCTCCCCTCGTGCTGTCATTTCCTTGTAGCACAGTGGGTTGGTGGACCTGTTCGTGCCATTTGTCATTCTGATTGTTTCTTGCTACCTGCCTGAACAATTTGGGGAATTGGGTCCTGTTGGTTTGGGGTGAGGTAGCACCGTTTTCTTGTTGGGTTGCATGCATGAGCGTTGCTCTATTATGCACCAATTTTCTTGCTTGGCTTGCTCATGCAAGCGTTGTTCTGGTGTGTGCTCGATTGTGCCTCGGCTTGTGCCTTGGAAGCTTTTCGTGTCATTGTTTTGGTGTTTGGCCTCTCTATCGGTTGCGATAGAGGTGGTGCTTCTTACTCTCTCGCGCGCTAGAGTCGCTATGGTTTTTGCTCTCCATGCGGCAGAGTCAGTGCTCCATATTCTGCATGCTTTTTGGAGCCGACATTGTTGTTGCGCTCTTGAAGTTGTCGGCTTTCCGTGTACTTCTCTTGTGGGTCTCTGGGGAGAGTCCCCTTCGGTGGGCCTTGTGTCTTCTCGGGCCATTGGTGCGATTGTGTGTGCTGCACCTTGAGTGTTTTCTTCGATGCTTCATGTTTTTGTGCCTCAGGGCTGGGCCGGCATGGCCCTTTTGTGCCCTTTCAGGCTTGCGGTTTTGTGTGGTGGCTTTGGCGGGTCTCTGGTAAAGAGTCCTTCCTGTTGGCCCGTGGTGTTGTTTCGGCCGCTGGTGCACTGTGTTGCACTTTGCTTAGTTTGGTGCTTGTTGTGGTAGCACCGTGTGCTCGTGCTCGAGTGTTTCGGTTTTGTGACATTGGAGCCCTGGTGCATTGTGTTGTACCTTGGGTGGCTCCTGGTGCTTGTGATAGCACCATGTGCTGTGCTGTGTGCCTGTTCGCAAGATTTGTGTGTCGTTTCACGACTTCGCTCGGTGTTGGAGGCGTTGGGCTTTTCGCCTATGGGATACATGTGCTAGCCTGAGTCTTGTGGTTGTACCATTGCTGCTGTGGGGTGGCTGCTTTGCCTTGTCTAGGTAGCCCTATCGGTGGTACGCCAAGCTTTGGTTGTGGCCTGTGTCTTCGTTTTCCATCTCACTTTGAGAGTGAGTGTGTTCGGTTGTGGTACCCTACTTCGATCTGGGTCCCTCTGAGGTCGAGTGTTGTTCTCGACCTCTGTGGTTGTTTTGGTTCATGTGTGGTTGTGTGTTTTTTGTGGTTGGCAAGTTGGTACCTACACTGCGCATGGCTGGTGTACTGCCAACTCTTCGTTGGTTCTCCGGTTGTGCATGGTGTTGGTGAGTCTACAAGCCGATGGCAGAGTCTCCTGTCGGTTTGTCTGGTGACAGTGAGGCCTATTGGCTTGCTAGTACTCGACCACGTGGTTTGTCAACATTAGGAGGTGTCTGATTTCGACTTAACCTCAGACGTCTTTCGTGTTTCTATCGCGGTGTGCCACGTTGTGGAGCATGTAGTTTCCTTAGTTTTGTGGCTCCGTGTAAGTTTGGTGTCCTTGAGGAAGGTCTGGGTGAGACCTAGTGGTGACAGTGGATGCCATTTTTGCATGTTGAGGTTTCTCCGTGTGCGTTTGGTGTCCTTGTCGGACCATGAGGAAGGTCTGGGTGAGACCTAGTGGTGACATTGGACGTCGTTTTCACGTGTTGAGGATTCTCTGCGAGCGTGTCCTCGCTCTAGTTCTGATCTCTCGCGTGTTTCTCAGTTAGGCTGGTGACTGATGCTAGCTACTGCTAGTAGCGTGAGGTTGTTCCCTGAGTGTTGTGCTTGACTCTCAGGCATTTTTCCTGGTTGTTGTTAGCAACTGTGTACTATGTCAGTTTTGCTGGTGATAAGAGTGAGTTGATGACTGGTGATTCTTGTGTTGCTGTCGGCAACTGCGTCCTCTGTCGAGTTTTGCTGGCGACAGAGTGGGTTGTTGGTTGGTTGGCCCCAACAGTGGGGTCTGTTGGTTTTTGCAGCTGTGCGATTCTTGGCTGGCATTTTCTACTATTCAAGTCGGTTTGCCGTTACTCAGCACCTGTCGGGTTGTCAGTTCATTCGGCCCACGCGTGGTTGGGGTGCCGTTGGTTTCTCGGCTTAGTGCTCCACCCGCATTTAGAGCATGTTGTGAGTCGTTGGGTTTCGGTTGTGTGCTCCCCATGTGTTTGGATCTCGTTGTGTGAGCCGTTGGTTTTTCGGCTTCGTGAGCACTATGCACGTTTGGCGGTGTGGGTGATGCCACGAGGAGGTCGTGGTGAGACTTAGTGGCTTTTCGCACCTGGACTTTGTGTGCTCCTTGAGTGTTTGGCTGTGCGATTGTTGCCACGAGGAGGTCGTGATGAGACTTAGTGGCTTCTTCGCACTGGTCTTACGGTTGCCCCCTGTGCTTCGTTTCGTGCCTCGGGATCTTTTGGGCTTGCCTCAATTTCGAGGACGAAATTGTTTTAAGTAGGTAGGATGTAAGACCCGACTTCCCAGATTTTCGTCTGGTGTCTGGGATGACTGGCCACTAACGCCAGGCTGGGTGACGGGCTAGTGTCGCGTCGTGGGTGTCCAATGCAATAGTCATCCTTGTCGCGACGTGCTTGTGCATCGCATTCTTGTCACGCCTTGCTTCTCTGTCGCATCTTCGTGTCGCACCCGGTCAACGGGTCGCGACAGTGTTCCGTTGTTTCAGTCGTCTGGCGGCTATCAGGGTGGCAGGTGTGTCAGTACGACCTATGGCATTGTCTGGCATCCTTGGGGGACGCATTCTTATCGCGATCCGTTGACCCTTTGCGTTAAGGTCTTTAATGTGATGCGTTGCCCTGTCGCATCTTGGGTGCCAAAAGCATAAGGCCTTGGACGGCGATCCCTTCCCCCTCTTTCCCCTCTCTTCTCCCCCTCCGGCGGTGTTCCGCCTCCCTCTCTCCCCTTTGTGTGTTTCAAGCGAGGAGGAGGGTCGTGAGTGGTGTCCTGGCATCATGGAGCTTGCATGGAGCGAGGAGGAGGTGGCCAATCCAACGTGAAGGGCCCTATTGGGGTTCGTTCTTCATTTAAGGTAGGGATTGCTTGAACTCTTCTTGATCCGGGTGGATTAGGAGCTTCTCGTGCTTTCTAGTTAGTTTAGATAGCTTCTCCATGCTCCCCTCCCCCGTGTGGTATGTGTGTGGCTTGTGGGCGGCCTCGGGATGGAGTATCACGTGGGTCTTACCCTCTGCTGGTGTCGCGACCGCGGTGCGCATCGCGACACCAGAAGAGGCGTTTGCCCAGTCGGGCACGACCTTATCACGGCGCGTTTGCCTGTCACGATAAGGATCGCTGTTGCGACATGTTTTCCTATTGCGACAGGGTTGCTGTCGCGACGCTCTGCCTCATTGCGACAGGATTGCTGTGGCAGTGCCCTTCCCCATTGCGATGGTATCGCGATGGCCTAGGGGGATGCGACAGTACCTGTGTTGCCTCGGGTGTTTCTGTGGTTCCAGTTGGGGTGTCAACATGTGCCCCAGGGTAGGCTTGCCCTTAGGACTTCAGGTGGGGAATGCGGTAGGTTACCTGACTGCGTTCAGTGACTGAAGGTGACACCTTCGTGGCCGTGTCCTAGCGACGGTGCTAGGAGTGTCGCATCTGTCTAATAATCGATTGATCGACAGTCAATCGATTATTAGCAGAGCATTCTTTTTCATACTGTCAAGTGGTGTTCTGAAGTTCTGGCCTACTTGTGCGTGCCTTGGTTGGCCAACGGCCCTCTCGAGGGTCCGTGCATGCCTTGTGCTTGCTGGGCTTGTCGTGAGTTACAAGCCAGCAGTTCGGCATGGTTTTTGTTGTGCTTGCCCCGCCTGTTCGCCCGGTGCTTGGCACTTACGGGCTTGTCCCGTTTAGAGGTTGTCTCTATTTTCTGGGACCCCCATCCTCAGAAGCCTGTTGAGGGAGTGCTCTGGGCTACGAGCATGCTCGAGTTGGCAGAGTCTAGAGAGGAGGGGAAAACGAGGTTTGGACAGCGGCGCTGAGTCATTTGTAGAGCTCTCTTGTCTAGGGCGGGACGCCGAGGTTGTCGAGGTGTTTTCTTCTTGACGCAACCCAGATAGTCCTTTGTCTCACTGCCTCTCTCTACGTTGGTTCCGGAGCCACGTAGTGGTGCTAGGTGTGGGGCCGCAGCTTGGCCAGGCTGCGGTGTTGCGTGCGTTTGTGTGTTTCTGTGGCGGCTCTATCTCCCTCTTCTGCGGAGGGGAGGCACGAGCTAGGCTGGCGAGCAGAGGGCGTGGACAGTGTGCCCCCCTCTTGGCTGCTAGCGGCGGTGGCTTGGTTGCTGCTGTTGTGATGGTGTTTCCTCACGACGTTTCCAAGTATTACTCGTTGCCCTAGCCTGCACAGTGGTTGTAGCTTGGCCGTGTCTAGTTTCTGTGGGCGTCGTTGGTTTGGCCTTGTTGGCCATGCTTCTGGTGGTTTCCACTTCGGTCCTCTCTATTCCGTAGTCCCGTTCTTGGGTGCCAGTCCTTGGTGGCACTAGCGTGGTGTTTTCCCGACCTCGTGGTGTGTCCAGGGTCTGGGGTGGTTCTGCTTGTGGGCCCTCGACCTTGTGGAGGTCTGAGGTGGTCGTACTTGTGGTGAGACGTCGTTCTCACTTGGTTGTTGCGTGGTCTCGGTGGGTGTGCCGAGGGTTGCTTCACTTGGTGCCCGACTCCGTTGGTTTCTGCATGAGTCGTGTGTATGTCACAACCTTGGTTGGTGGTCGTGGCATTGCATTGTTCTGTTCCGCTACTTTGTAGTACCCTACTATAGGTGTTCCTCGCTTTATAACTTTCTAGTGTAGTTTCTTGTTTCTGGAGTTCCTGTTGCTCTGGCCGATGAGGGACTGGTAATCCCTACTGGGCCTTGTTCGCGAGGCTCACTCCCCTATGTCTTTCAACTAGGGGCTCATTGTCGCAGGAGCTCGGTGTCGAATGGGTTGTGGAGGCGCCTGTGGCGACGTGTATTGTCAGCAGCAGTGAGAGCGAGTGTTGTGAGCTCTTGTACCTGAGTGAGTTGAGAGTTGTGCTTTGCAAGTTCTCTGGGTATGCCCCTTAAGGACTGCACCTTTCTTCTTGTACCTATGCTTTTACTTGGGACATGTTGTATATTGTATATCTTATTTAAATTCAGTACATATCTCACTAGACTATTTCTTCTAACCCTTCTGGGTCTTCAAATCTGTGGGTGGTGACGCGAACTTCGAGGTCCCTGGCGGGGGTCCGAGAGGTTGGGTCGTTACAATTAGGTTTACCCCATTGCGTCTAGCCATACAAGTGACATTCAACCATCACAACCTAGCTTGGATCAATAAGGGGTTGATCACCTGGACCTACTGCACCATCTGGATAGGTTGCCCACCAAGATCTCCATATACAACTGATAAAGAAGTCCAAGAGTCCCCAAAAGGCACTAAGTTACTTCCTATAGAAGCTAATTGTGAATGAAGATATGGTGGCAGATAGCATACCATCGGCCCTGGCCGTAGTCACCAAGGGGTCGACCATCTCTTTCTTTAAGGCCGAGTTAGCACCCCCTAAGGCTAGGCAGATGCCACTATGAATATCTCTCATCATCAACAAGGTGACTGTCAACCCAGTTCTGGTAGACACAGGTCCCTCCATCAATGTCTGCCTACTTAGCATTTTGAGGGCCTGTGATATCTCGAGCGACAGCTAAAGCCAACCCCCATTCAAGAGGTCGTGTCATGGTGTAGTGACAGTAGAGGCTGAAATTGGACCGCTAGTCATGATGTTCGACTTCTATGTGCTAGATATCGACCTAACGTTCAAAGCCATCCATGGACATTCGTGGATTGACACTTTGGGTGCCGACCCTTCCATTGCTCATCATGTATCAAGTTCCCTTTCCAAGGACGGGTTATCAAAATCAAGAGTGTCACCACCTCTACGGCCTTAGGCATAGTGCCCCAAACACTCCTCCCTGCCTTTTGGCCATCCAACAAGCCCGTTATCTCTTTGCTCGATGTCAACTATCCACAGGCTAACTCTTTTTTACTCTAGCCAAGAGCTTGGGAGTGAGCAGTTATGTGCCACTAAGAGAGTCAAGCTGCTGAACAGCAAGGGTTGGAGCATCATGATAAAGATTGGCTACCAATCAAGAACTTAAGCCAAACCCAGATGTGAAGCTGGCTGACAAGAGAGGATTGGGCTATGACCACTCACGTCTCCACACTCAACCCTGACTAGCAACCCCTCACATGGACTCTCAATTGTCATTTCATAAAGGAACCCACTCAGCACTTTATTATTGGAGCTGAGATAACCCAACATGACGTCCATGGCAAAACTTTCTCTCATCATATGGCACCCATGCTCTCCTATCAGACTCTAGAAGCACTCCACCCAACCAAGAGAAAAAGAGTGGATGATCTAGAGACTGAGTGCTATAGTTGGTTTTGAAAGGAAATGTGAGGGAGCATATAATGTTCAGCGGAATGAAGTTTAAAATAAAAATAATCATGTTTCCCACAGAAGCATATCAGACTGGGATGATGTCTGGGTGTGTGACTCTCATGCAGACTAAGCAAGGGTGAGACATTCTCACCTAGGGGAGTTCAGAGATTCCCCGATGTGCAAAACCTGGTCCACTGAGTGAAAGAGCTCATGTGACCTCCCTCTAGCGCTGTCCACATGGTGGTGACTGGCAACGACACCTCCTCCATGTCATCGTTCACCACCTATGGACCTATCTCCACCTACCGGGCCTAGGGAGGGGTACTTTGGAGAGATCGGGCCTCGTACCCCTAGAGAGGCGGTGGGTGCCTTGCTGAGACACGCACCCCCTGGAGGAGCAGCTAGCGTCCATCTAAGATGTCATCGATGTCTACCCTCAGCTGGATATGAGTACTATTCTCTCTCTAATCCTCAGTTGATTTCTTTAAATGCCTTGGATACTGACAAGATGTGTTCTTTGTGGTGCAGGTGGTGTGGCAGCCATACCTAGAGGAGGGAGATGAGGGACAACCCTAGTTGGAGTAGGCCCACCCCTACTTCGGTAGGGCGACGTAGATGCATGCTCTCAACCTAGTGTTTCCCCCTCCATCTGCATCTGACTCACCGAGCACTCGGGATACGTCAAAGTGCCGTGGAGTTCCTAGCCGAGGCAGGACACCTAGGCCTGGCTGAAGCTTCCGGGGACTTCATGACATGATTGACTGGCGCGAGAGGGCCCATGAGCAGATTGCAGATTGGGAGCACTGAGGGCGCCGAGTCACGTCTGTTGCACAGACAGACGAGGCGTACTTGTAGTCCTTCGCCTTGAAGTATGGGGCAAGGGTCTATAGGGGTGCCTGACGACAGGTATATCTCAGCACTTAGACTTTGTGAAATTCTTTTGATTGAACTAGATCTGACATGATTTTGGTGACTTACAGGCGGATGTGACCAGACAAATTGTGTCGCTCCAAGCCCTACTGCACTCTATCGTGCAGGACTGAGACATCGCCCGGAGGGAGGCAGACCAGCTGGTAAGTACCTACTTAGACTTCAGTAAAGTACCAGTTCCTTCAGCTTAAAGATATTGACAAGTGCTTCATGTGTAGCGTGCGCAGTCGACGAGGCTGAGGACGTCACAGGCGGGTGCGTCCTCATCTCGGGAAGCGACGAGGGACTCCTTGTCCGACCTTGTTGATCAGCTGGCGGGTGCCCTGAGGAGGGCAAAGTAGGTAGATGCAGCATTAGAGGAGAGGGTAAGTGCGATTCAAACCTGGTCGTTTTCAATTGAAGGTTGTATGCTGACATGCCTTTTTGACATAGGTTGCAGAGCTGAGGACCTCCACTAGCCAGATGAGCCACTGGCGTGAGCATGCTAACGTGGCGGTCCTCCAAGTGGAGACAGTGGTGGCAGAGATAGCCTGGTGGCGCTTCCAGGTGGAGACATCGGTGACACAAGTGGGGGAGGTATCGAGGGAGCTGGCGACACTGCGGTGTAGGGATCATTAGTGGACCAGGCGGAGCTGTCTCGACTACGTGTCGAGACGTCTACGCAGAGATCCGCATTAACGAGCTCTGGAGCTTGGTGACGGCGATTGGCCAGAGTCAGAGAACGGAGCAGGAGCAGAAGTGGAGCAAGTGGGGCCTCCATGAGGCAATATCTTGCGGGTTCCTCCAGCCATCGGAGGAATGAGGAGGAGGAGAGGCGCTGGGAGGGCAAGACGAGTAGCTCCTGGTTGTCTACTTAGAGCGTCTGCCACTACATTGGCTTTCCCGGGGTGATACTGAATGGAAAAGTCAAAGTCCTTAAGGTACTCTAACCACCTCCTTTGTCTCATGTTCAGCTCCTTCTGTGAGAACATGTATTTCAAACTCTTGTGGTCAAAAAAGACCTAAATTGCTCACCATAGATATAATGCATCCAAATTTTCAAGGCGAATACTACAGCTGCCAACTCCAGGTCATGAACTGGATAGTTCACTTCGTGGACTTCAACTGTCTGGAAGCATAAGCTATTACCTTCCCTTGTTGCATTAAGACACATCCCAGTCCAGTACCAGAAGCATCTGAATAAATTTCAAATCCTCCCTCTTCAGTGGGTAAGGCGAGGACAGGAGCAGTAGTCAGACACTTCTTCAAGTTGTTGAAACATTCCTCACATTCATTGGTCCACACAAACGGATTTTCCTTCCGGGTCAACTTGGTCAATGGCACTGCAATCTTTGAGAAATCCTTTATAAACCTTCGATAATACCCAGCTAATCCCAGAAAACTCCGGATCTCTGTGACGCTTGTCGGTCTTTCCCATTTCAACACAGCCTCAACCTTTGATGGATCAACAACGATACCATCTTTGGTTACCACATGCCCTAGAAAGGATACCTCCTCAAGCCAGAATTCACATTTACTTAACTTGGCATATAGTTGTTCTCCCTTAAAATCTGCAATGCAATCCTCAAATGCTCTCATGCTCTTCCTTTGTCTTGGAATAGATCAATATATCATCGATGTATACCACCACAAACTTATCAAGATATGGGCGATAAATGCTATTCATCAACTGCATGAAAACTGCAGGGGCATTTGTTAGTCCAAAAGGCATAACAAAATTCATAATGCCCATACCTACTTCGGAAGGCAGTTGTGAATGTCTTCTCCTTTGATCCTCAATTGATGATAACCGGATCGGAGATCTATTTTAGAGAAGTATCTAGCTCCAGATATTTGATCAAACAACTCATCGATTCTCGGCAGAGGGTATTGTTTGTTTGATGGTTAACTGATTCAGTTGTCTGTAATCTATGCATAGCCTCATCGACCATCTTTCTTTGACGAAAAGGACAGGTGCATCCCATGGCGATGTGCTTGGTCGGATGAAACCCTTCTCTAACAGTTCCATCAGTTGCTCTTTTAATTCTTTCAGTTATGCGGGGGACATTCTATATGGTGCCCTAGATACTGGTGCTGCTCCAGGGACCAAGTCGATGGTGAAATCGACCTCTCGCTCAGGAGGAATTCCTGGCAAGTCTTCGGGGAAAAACATCAGCGTATTCGCTGACAACATGGATGTCCTCTACTTTGACTTCCTTCTTTGCGATGACAACAGCAGCATGAAAGGCCATACAACCTTTCCTCATCATCCTTTTGGCTTGTAATGCAGAGATAATTGACAATCTCCTGTGGTTTCTATCCCCGGTGAACACTAGTTGGGTACTGGCTAAAAGTTACCCGACTTCTCCTACAATTGATACTAGCCCCATGTTCAGACATCCAGTCTGCTCCCAGTATCACATCATACCCCGCCATGTCCAACATATTAAATTGCTGGTAGGTTTGGGTTTCAATCAACACCTCACTGGATGGTATATGGTTTGTAAGATTGGTGCCAGGACCAATCGGGGTTGACACTACTATTCCGGATTCCATTGGGACGGGTTTCACAGGTAGGGTATCAACAAATGTTTGAGATATGAAGGAATGTGTAGCTCTCAGCATCAAAGAGAAATATGCGGGTCGGGAAAGAATAGTAAGTGTACCTTCCACGATACCTCCTTCTTCAGCAGTTTCTGGTTCCTGGACAGCTTGCAGTCGGCCTTGCCTCTTCTGTCCATTTAGGACGTTTGTCCTGAGGGGCTTGTTCTTTCAGCATTGGCAGTCCGAAATCTATGGTCACGACTTCCACAGCGAAGGCATCTCCCTTGCGCTCTCCAGCATTTTCAGTCTGACCAGTCCTGTCACAATGTTTACACCTTTCTCCCGTTATCACCATTACTTGCTTACCTAACTCCTTCGGCTTTTATCCGCTGGTTCATTTACCCCACCACTGGCCTTTTCTTCCCAATAGTTGGCTGATACTTCCCAGCAGAAGACACTTGTTCTCGTTTCCCAGATTTTCCCTTGATCCTTTCGGCAGTCTCCATGGCATCTTCCAATAGCTGAGCCTTCTTAACCATTTCGGCATAAGTTTGAATGTCCATTGGCGCCAGTTGGGTGATGAACTGGGGCCTCAAGCCATTCAGAAAGCATTTCGCCTTCATCCTTTCTGTCCTAATAAGTGAACAGCGTATCGGGACAGCCGAGAGAATTGGGCCTCATATTCAGCCACATCGAGTCCTCTCTGCTTCAAAGCCGCAAATTCGGTGCTTTCCGTTCTTGGACCCTCTCAGAAAAGTACTTGGCGTTGAAACGCTCAATGAACTGAGCCCATGTTGGTTGTTGTCCATTTAGGGTTGCTTCTACCGACTCCCACCATGCTCTGGCATCTTTTCCAATTAGAAAGTCACCAGTAGTACTTTGTTCTGGTCTGTGCATTGCATGACCCTGAATATCCTTTCAATCTCCTTAACCCAGTGTCAGCAACGTCTGGGTTAGTACTCCCTCAAACCTAGGCGAATCCATGTTCCGGAAATTCCGATGGAGCTCACCGGCCCCGCAATTACCTCCACCTTGGGTGGCTTGTAAGATAGCCTGAGTCAAGTTCTGTATAGTTCGTTGCATGTCCCTAGCCTGGGCACGTTCAGCGGCCATTGAGTAATAAGTACCTTCAAGATAATAATGTGAGTTAGTCATCTAAATATATCACATGTGACTTCTATTCCCATGGCTCTACCCAAGCTTACATTAGGTACGACAGATTTGACTCGTGTAATCTAGTTTCATTCTATGTTCTTATCCCTTGGACCCTAAAGTTCAGGCTCTGATACCAACTGTCACGCCCGATATTTAGCAGCGGAATAAATACCGGGGGACGTGAACGATACAAACAAACGTATCACAGTTGAATAGCGCAGAGTCACAATTGAATATAATAACACTTTTCAAATCATAATAATATCTCAAAGTTACTCTTTATTTCATTTCATTCAATAGATACAACCTTACAAGAAAGAAATAACAAAGGGTCCATTATTCAAATAACTTCCAGAAAAGGTTCACTATTAATAGACTACTCAATTCTATTTCTAAACTGTCATCTATTCTAGGACGGGTGCTCGTCACTCTTGTCCAGTCCCATCCGACTCCACCGGTTCTTCATCACTACCTGAAAAGGGCAGGATGATAGGGGTGAGAGAACTAGCTCAGTAGGATTTACATCTCAATAACGTGCGGGCACTAGTATACATGATTAACATTTTAAGTAGGTAGATATGCATATGAATATGATGACAATGTATGTAATACTAACAGATTGAATAGCAGAATAGAACGGATATCGTATCAGATAAAATGTCGAATTGCATATACAATGAACAGATGTTTCAAGAATAGAATCATGTCAGAAGAGATTGGCCATATTCAAGCAGAACTCATGTGTTCATGTCAAGTCAAACTTATCATGTCAAACAGAAGGCACATTTTCACAATCTTGCATGTCAGTGTGTTATGCCAAGCACCAAGAGTCCATACTCCCGCGTTAACAAGTACGTGGGGCGCTCCTCCCCAGGACCGGACAGGGCCCCTATTGCACAGGCATTGGATCAAGTTTTGGACCGGAGTCCCACGTTGTGCCGAACAAATAGATTCATATTATGGCCATAGAGTTTCAATGACAAGCTCATAGTAAAAGAAACATGATCATTCATAGAGTCAAGGAATGACAAACAGCTCAAAAGAACAAGGCAGGATAACGACGTATCTTATGTTTCATAATTCTTTAATGTCTTGACATGAGGGTGTTTCAAAAGACAATCATACGTAGAACATGTGCTCTCAATTTCCCAAGAAGGGTGTGCCTATTCGTGCAAAAGTGTAAGTGATGAATCACTGATCTTTCCTAGCATGTATACGTATGACAAATAATTAATTGAACACCGGAAAACATGTAACTATTGGAACTCATATGCAAATCATGACATTAACGCCACTAACATGTCCATACTAACACGTATTATTCCCACATTCATATTATATCCTTATGTTATCAATTGACAATAAGCAAGATCACAAGATAATCCAATGAACATAAGGATAATCAAAATTACACATTAGAATCATATTCGTATCATTACCATTTTCTTCAATGGATTGATTTATTTTAGGTCCATGCATACTATATGACATCATGCACAAGCTAGTAGACATCATGAGATGATTAGACCAAAATTATGCAAATTTCTTGTAAGGTGGTGTCGACACTAGATCAAGTGGTGTCGACACCATGCTCCAAACACAAGACAAAATCAGGCAAAACTGGTCAGGTAGTGTCGACACTAGTTCAGGTAGTGTCGACACAGTGCATCAAATACAAGGCAAAAAGGTCAAGTAGTGTCGACACTAGTTCAAGTAGTGTCGACACTAGAGACAGCTTCCAGAAAACCTTCTGGCCAATATGAGACAGTGTGTCGACACTAGGTTAGGTAGTGTCGACACTAGATCGGCTCCCAGAAGCTTTCTGGGTCAAACTGGAGGAGTGTGTCGACACTAGATGGGTGGTGTCGACACTAGAGGGCTTCCCAGAACACTTTCTGGGCTGTTTTGGGACAGCAGGTCGACACTAGCACAGGCAGTGTCGACACTAGTCGCCCTTCCAGAACAAAACACATGGTCAAGTGTAACCCGAAAAAACATGTCTCATGCAGCGATTCACTTATAACTCTTATAACTCTCTAACGAATGACATTTGGACAAAACGTTCAACACAAAAGATGAAGAGTACAACTAGTAGAAGAATGTTGATGTTCAGAGTTTGATCTAATTCAGTCTTGAATCCAGAGAAAACATATGAAGAACAAAAAGTCAATTGTAGCCCGAAATCGCAGTATCATGCAGAGACTCTCTTATCATGCTCATAACTCTCTAATGAAGGATTTTTGGACAAAACGTTCAACATAGAAGATGATCTTGACTTCAATTGGAAGAACTTTTATGAATAAAGTTTAGTCCAATTCGGTCTTGAATCATGTGCACAATATGACGAACAAGAAAAGCCCTAACTGTGCAAGACTTCGGGAAAATCACCAATACACGATGAATACTCCATGAAAATTGGGAAAATCAAGTGCAAATGATCCTAGACTCAAGAAACTACATGTTGGCATTGGTTTTCTTTAATCTTGGCCTGAGAACACCTACCTTTAGGAAGATCTAAAACCAGGCGACGTTCTGCACGCAACAGAGGATGCAGGGGATGAAGCTACGGACTCCCAACCTTTCTCCTGCTCCTCAGAAGTTCTTGCTTGCCTCCAAACGACCCAAACTTCGTTGTTAAACCTTCCCCAAGAGTTTAGGGACGAGTTCTTATAGTTTTAGGATGTTGTTAAGAGTCCTAGCGATACTAGGAAAGGGGCTACGAGCTCTGTTTCCTAGTTTACAGGAAATCTGGGATTCTCTTACCCAAAAGAGGTAGCAAAGGTTTAGGAAACCACCAATTGGGATTGAGTTCGGTTTTGGCTTACCTTACATGACTAATAAACCATCTTTTAACTCTAAATTGCCCTTTCTAATTATGGCATAATTACCTACACGGATTTCTTGGTAATTCCCTGTCCAGTTCATTCATCCTTGGGCCAAATGTGTTCTATAGGCCCATTCTTGTTGATGGTTCATAATTACATGGTGTTGGAAGTCTCCAATACGATTATTTATTTTTATCCCTCTATATTTCTGAAAATTTTAAATTGCTAAATTTCTGGGGTGTTACATCAATAGTCGACTGATACAGGATCAGGGGTTTTCCTGGGACAGGCACCTGCAGCACAGGTGGATTCATTAGATAACTCTTGAGCTCATCGAAGGCTTCTTGGCACTTAGTATTCCATTCAAATTTTACCCCGCCTTCAACAGTTCATAGAAGGGATGACATCTCTGAGAATGTTGAGAAATAAATCTCCTTATGAACTGTAGTTGACTAATCAATCCTCGAAGTTCGGATATGTTCTTAGGAGGAGGCATCTCACCTATTGCCTTGGCCTTGTTCGAGTCTATTTGAATCCCCCATTTGCTCACTATAAATCCTAGCAACATGCCTGATGGAACCCCAAATATGCACTTCTTTGGATTCATCTTCAATTGATATTCTCGTGCACGTTGAAACACTTTGGCAAGCACAGTGGAGTGTTCTCTTCTAGTCCGAGACTTCACCACAATGTCATCCACGTAAACCTCAACATGAATGTGAATCCTATCATGAAAGATTGCTAACATTGCCCTTTGATAAGTGGTGCCAGGATTCTTCAACTCAAATGGCATAACCACGTAGCAATAAGTTCCCCAAGGTGTGGTGAAGGACGTTTTCTCTTGATCCTCTGGGGCTAGATGGATCTGATTATAGCCTGAATAACCATGCATGAATGAAAGAGTTTCAAATGCAGCGTTGTTATCAATTAGGACATCCAAATGAGGCAATGGAAAATCATCTTTGGGACATGCCCGATTTAAGTCCTAGAAGTCAATGCAAAATTGTACTCTTCCATCCTTCTTCATTACCGGGACTTTGTTGGCTACCCATAAGGGATAGAGTACTACATGGATGAACCTAGCTTTGTATAGTTTGTCAATCTCCTCTTTCATCTTCAATGTAATATGAGGGTGGAACTGTCTTAATTTCTGTTTAACGGTTGTTGCCCCTGGCTTCAAGATTAACTTGTGCTCCACCAATGCAGGGTCGATGTCGGGCATGTCATCATATGACCAGGCAAATGAGTCTTTGTACTCCCTTAGCATCCCTATAAGCTCTTCTTCTTCCTCAAGAGGGAGACTGGAAGCTATGGTTAGAAGCCTGGACTCTTCGTATGTCCCAATGTTTATCTCCTTGGTAGATTCATCCACTGCCGATGTAGGCTCATCAAATCTCCTCATGCTACTAGCATACATTTCGGCAGCGTCCTCTACCTCACAGTCCTCTTCAATCAAAGAGTCCTTATCATTCAAGAATTCATAAATCCCGAATCCTTCGTCTAGCCTCTTCTCTTCATGCTAAGCTTTTATGTTTAGAACGACTACTTCCTGGACGAACTCTTTGACAGTTAGAAGAGTGCCACACCTTTGAGCCAGATCTACCAGATATCTATGGGGGATGATACTACCCTTGCTCTTCCTAGACGGGGATGGGGACTTACAATATTCTACCCTTGGAACTACGCTAGGATAAAAACCCAAGGGGCACTTTGGAGGAGAGTCCAGAGGCTTATTGGAAGGGAAAGGAAGGGATGCGATGCAGCCGCAGGGGTCCTCCAATGGGTCTGGAGGTGGAAGCAGGCCACTCAAGCTCAGAGTGCCTGAAGCGAAGCCATGGCACAAGGGAACAGAAGGCCTCTCACTCAGTGAGTCCATTGTGATTAGCACGTGTTGGAAAGCGAGGATCGCCGCTCCAGCTAGAAGTGAAGGTGGAGGGAAAAGACGGGGATCGCCAACAAGGAAGGTGAGGTGAATGAGTGACGGGGATCTCTGTCAGAAGTGGGAAGAGCGGAGACGGGGATCGCCATCAGAGAGTTGAATGTAGAGAGGTGATGGGGATCGCTGTCAAAGGGAAAGGAGAAAAGGATGGGGATTGCCGTCGGAGAGGTGAATGCAGCGGGGTGATGGGGATCGCCGTCGAGATGAGTGCAATGGAGAGTGGAGGCGGGGATCTTCATTAGAGAGGGTGCAAAAATTGTTGTCTGATGAAAGGGGAGGGGAAGACGGGGATCACCGTCTGAGGAAGGAGAAGGGAAAAGACGAGGATCTCTGTTCGAGGAAGGAGAAGGGAAAGATGGGGATTGTTGTCCGAGGAAGGAAAAGGGAAAGACGAGGATCGCCTTCTGAAGAAGGAGAAGGGAAAGTCAGGGATCACCGTCCGAAGAAGGAGAGGGAAAGACGGGGATCACCATCCGAAGAAAGAGAGGGACAGACGGGGATCGCCATCCGATCATTAGGGTGAGTGAGGAAAGTGTGGAGTTTTTTTTTGACAAATAAATAAAGCATACTAACCTAAAGAAGGAGACAAACTACCCTACATTTGAAGGCATTAGGAGAAAGAAAGAACCGTGCCGTTGAAAAAAAAGATGAAGTGGGGTGAGGGGGCGGTTAACGCCTCGAGAGCGTCGGACAAGAGTTGGTGGACAAGGGGAGGTGAACGAGGAATGAAAGAGATTTTAGAAACAACAATTGAAAATATGGAATGTTTAGGGGGCTAGGAATACCTTGGCTAGAGCTCATCTACAGTGTTGTTGTCTTCATATAACTGATCTGATTCTCCGACGTCTTCACTGTCTCCAAGCAACTATCACTTGGAGGTGATTGCCGACAGGGGTTCTACCAATTCTGCCACTGCTGGGGGCCAGGTGAGATCGCCATCCTAGAACATGTGACTGAATGCTATTGTGATGTCTTCCATATCAAGCCACCTATACCATTCTACCTCTGTATCATCAGTCTTCCTCCTTTTATCGGGCCACAGGGCTTCCAAGGCCTGCTGTGTGAGCATCAGTGTCATGTGGTGGGCAAAATGACGTCCATGGACATCATAATCGGTGAGGTCTGCACCTACCATAATAGTGTCATACCATGGCTGTACAGGCCCTTTGACAAAGTGACAATATAACGACTAGGTGAGGGGTTGTCGGTCTAGCTTCAAAGTGGAGGAGAAGGTTGTCCATGGCCAGATTTCTTCTTTGTATCTGAGGTCGTGTCTTGTGGTTTGTTTGGAGCAGGTGACAACCTGGGTCCTCCCTTGGAGATGAGCTGTGATCCCCTTTCCTGGCTGGTAGCTGATTTTGAACATGATGTTCCATCCCTTTGTGTTCGATGGTGTGGCCCTTTTGGTAGCCGCCACTGATGGAGACACTATTTGGCGAGTAGAAGAGAAAGTATAGGCCCATGGGTAATTTACATCAAGTATAGAGATAATGAGCTTGTTAGAGGGCTAAACTTCCGGCATAATTTGTTCAATGGCGTCAACTGTATGTGTGGTGGCCGCACTCTTGACCTTGACTATTCGTCCCTGGAATGGGAATTTCAAACATTGATGTGTTGTGGAGGGAACTGCCCCTAGTTCCTCAATCCATGGATGACCCAGAATAGCCTTAAAGGTCGGATCAATATCAAGCACATAAAAGCTTACAATCATTACGAGCGAGCCCAATTTTGCCTGCAGAGAGATTACACCATGGCAGGCTCGCCTGGAGTTATCATAAGCCGCAATAGTGGTAGGGGTTGGCTGCAAGCAGCGCTCAGATATGTTGCATGACTAGAGAGTGTTGAGAGGGCACACATTTATTGATGCTCTAGTGTCAACTAGGGTGGCATCAACGGCCACTTTTTTTATTGTCAATGTTATGCACAGAGGCATTTTCCTTGCCTCAGGAGGAGCTAGCTCACTATCTGCAAAAGTAATTGTCGAGCCCCTGGTAACAATTGATAGGACCAATGGCAAGGTCTCAGGGTTCATGTCCTCACTGACCACGACCCTTTGCAAAAAGCCCTCAAAGCATCTTGATGGGTCTGAGACCTCTTAATCAATTCAAGGATAGAGATTTTGGTAGGAGTCTAATCCAAATGCTTCAGAATATCATATTGGGTGCCTGGGACTGGATATGCCTCTTCGGCATCATGTTGTTGTGGGTTGTTGACATTGGAGTTGTGGGTCGATTGACCCGATATAGACACAGATGCATTGGGATACATCCGGTGAAACATTCGCCCACTCCGGAGGGCAAGGCTGTGTTGTAGTGGAGGTGGGATGGTGCTGATGTTGGATGGGCTAGCTATTATCGGTGATGGTGAAAGTGGGATGCTAATGAGTGATGAACTGATTAGTGGTATGATGGGAGTGTTATATAGAGGTGAGGTGATTGTGGCAATGGTGGGTGAGGTGGAGGTGACAGTGGTATGGGAAATAGCCAATAATTGGCCTACTTCATGCTCATCGTCACAGACCCAAGCGGTGGCTAGTGGAGGATGATGGACGATGTTATTAACTTGAGCGGGTGGAGGTGGTGGAGCAGGCTGGGGATTTGGAGCGGGCTGGTGTTGTGGCATAGGGTTTCGGACTATGCCAAGATCATGAGCTGGTCGTTGTGGCTGCTGTGGTTGTTGTGGTTGCTGGAACTGCTGCTGCTGTGGTGGTGGCTGTTGTCGCCTCTACTGCTGCTGATGCTGCTATCTTTGCCCCTGCTGATCCCTCTGGGTATGAATCAACCTCTTCATTTCTACCCAGTCAATTTGATGATGCTCATGAAGATCATATATCATGTCCCTAAATAGAAAGCAGTCTGATACATTGTGCCCTGGATGGCGGTGATATATTCAATACTTGGTTTGATCTGCTGCCATGTTCCAGTTAGCCTTTTCAGGAGAGAGTCTAAGGGCATTAAGAGACATGAGGGCTGCAAATATGTCGGACCGACTATCGAGGAGATGAGGGTACTGAGCTCTCTTGGGACCATTGGGTTTCCTAGGAGCATAGACATTTTGTGGAGGTACTTGATTGTATTGGCCTGTTGAGGGTTTTGAGCTTGAGGAGGTGGTGGCCTATTGTTGCATGGTTGTGAAGAAGGTTGATTGTAGGGTGGCCTACCTACTGGGCTTTGAGGATGATTGACTGCACCTACTTGTTCATTGGTTTGTACCCCATTGGTTATAGGACCCTGCAATTTCTTGGGGTAGCGAGACTTTGGAGTTTCAAACATGGAGTGGATAGGCGAGTCCTTGAGTTGGGTTTGAATGAAGCAGGATCGGCTATAGAGTTGGTGCATGGTGGTGATATCGTTCATGGACAAGATGGACTGGTAGGTAGGTGTGGCATTGGCAATCAACATCTTGACCTTCTCCTCCTCTGGCATGGGGAAGCAGACCTTTGTAGCTAGAGCATGCCACTGGTCAGCATATACTGCAAATTCTTCATCGGCCTTCATCTTTTTAGCCACCAGATCTGCAAAAGAGTATTCGGGTTCGACCCGTTCTTGGAACTATTGCAGAAGCCTCTATTGTACAATTTGAAAATCTTCGGCTTCCTCCGATGGTAAAGAGTAGAACCATTCGAGGGCCGAACCATCTAATGATTTCCTGAATAAGTACACCATGAGGTGGCGGTCATACTTGTGTGGAGCAGATTCATATACAAAGTCCTTGAGATGTACATCGGGGTCACCCACCCTAGAGTATCGCCTATAGATGGGGAGCTTTGACTGGGGCGGAACCTAGAGATGCTGGAAAGAGAGGAGAGGAATTTCAGCAACTTTCCAGGGTTCTAGTTGCCTTCGGAGATCATGTAGCTCCTTTTCATGGATGTACATTCCGCAAGGAAGTCAACAGGGGACGAGATGTGGTGAGCGGGTACAAGGGAGCAGGACCGCTCCAAAGAATATGACCCCTCACGGGGAAGGGCATCATGTCTGACCTGATAGTATGAAGAAATTGGGGGAGACTTGGGCCGAACCTCCGTGTTGTAAGGTAATTGGGCTCGGAGAAATGAATGGCCCACGGATGAAGGGGAGTAGGATCAACTATGGCGGATGGGACAGGTGGCGCAGAAGCAACAGGCGTGGAGGAAGTGGCCTACTAGGTAGAGATATGAGAGGGCAGAGAAAGGGGGCGCTTGCCCTGGGCAACTGCCAGAAATTCTCGAACTTGGGCCTGGCTCAAATGGGGAAGGAGTTGACTGAATTGGGCATGCGGGTCATCCTCCCCAGAAGGAGAGGGGGGGAGAGACCGATCGTCAATAGTTGTAGTGGGCTGGATCTGCCTAGTGAGGGTGGCAGCAGGTGGCTGGGCCACGTCCTCAAGAAGCCCAATGGGCAAAGCATCGCCGGTAAGGACGCGGAAATGATCAATACCAAAAAGGGGATTATGATGTAATAGAATGGTTTGGGGAGACTAACTTGATAAAGCTAAACAATGATGCATACACTACCCCTAAACAATTAGGGGAGATAATAAGACCACAAACAAGCCCTATAACGCGTAAGAATGGACGGTGAGATAAGAGGAAGTATATCAAACAAGCACCCAAGTTGACATGATTATCATTTAAGCTTTTAGGGTTTACACTTAGCCTTTAGTAGGTTAATTAATAAAATTGCACTCGGCCAAATAGGAACCCTAGAAGGTGTGTACTCGAGTACTCTGGTGCAACTAAGGGGAGATACACAACTCACACATAGACATCCTAAACTATGGGGTGATGGGTACAACAATCCGGCAACCGCAACGTGTGTACGGCCACGGGGACTTACGGAGGCCCTCGGTAGCAGGCCATGGTCACCCCACGAGTGCTCGTAGGTGAGAGGGTCTCCACTACCAAGGAGGAATCCTATCTACACGAAAAATAGTGTACGCATGAGCCTATGTGCACCGAGGTGCATGCAAATTCTATCCTAAACTAACAAATAGTAGATGATAGGTCTTTTCTAAAGTCGCAACAACCGGGTCCACAGCGACCTTATCGAGATTGAGGGTTCGGTCGTAATAACTTCGAGTTGCAGAAACCCACAGCTACACGCAAACAGTAAGAAAATATACTAACCTAAAGCGCAATACAGCATGGAAGAAGGTAAACAGAAAATGAAGACTCCCTAGATAAGAAGAAACTGATGCATGGAATGGAAAATAGTAACAAACAATCTATACCTGTTGTCACGTCCTCCTCCTCTGCCGTGACAATGTCGCGTCAGCCCGATATGTCGCGATAGCACAAGAAAATGAACAACGAAAACAAATGGAAAATCCGAGCCCTAGCAGGGTTCTAGCATTGAGAGTTGTGGATATACTTAATGTAGCAACATGGAGATGACATAAGAAATCATCTAAATGAAGATCAGGATGGAGGAAAGAGAGAAGAATGCGTATCTAAAGTTGCGTCTGCCTTTATTGACGCGATAAGGTCGTGACCTCACAATATGACGCAATAATAATAGAAAGCAGAAAAGTAGTAAAACACGAAGAAACCCTAACAGAAATTTACTAAATAGATAAACATACAAACATGGCAGGTAAACAAGCAAGAAAGACAAGACTAGCAGTGAAGGTCCCACTGTGATCGCAAGGTGCAATCACGAGGTTGTGCGCCCCTCGAAACACACAACATGACATGTCACAGTATGATATATGGAATGTGATCTCCACCTAACATGTTGCCCTAGAATATAAATGAAGATTGAAGGCTAATGTGCTAAGAAAAGGAGACGAGAAGGGTCACTTACTAGTGTCGCGACGAGAAGACCCGTCGCGATGCGAAGCCTGTCGCGACGCTCTGACCAGTCGCGTTACTACTGTCGCCGCAGAGGACCTTGATGCCTTCTCAACAGTGTGGGAGATGGATGGGGGGACCTCCTTCCCGTCCTCCAGCCGGCCAGAGAACAAGAGCCCCTCATCTGATCTTGCTGTAAACCTGCCAAAATGACGAAACAATAGAAAGAAACCCTGTTAGACCATATTTAAGTGAAATATCTATTCAAAATGAAAGAAAATGAATGAAACATAGAGGGAACAAACTTGGGGGTGTTTGGAAACCCCTTAGGTTGTATAAAACGTGGGAAGGAGGATATGCTTCTATTTAAAAAGAAAATAACAACATGCTTTAAAGAGAAATGAGAAGGAGGGTAGGAGAAAAGGCCCCCAAAGGGGTGACTCCCTGGCTGTGAATAATGCTCCTTGGGGTCATGCAGCAGCTTCTGAAGGTGGTGGAAGTCACCCTCTCAGCTACCGAGCTCCATGCATGAAGGAAGAAGTGTGACTTGGTGAAGAGAATAATGGGAAAATGGGAGGAAATGAGAGGGCTACAAGCTAAGAGGGAGCTCTGGCAAGATTCGTGCAGCACTTCATGATAGCTAAGGGTCCTCTCCTCCTTCTGAAAGAGTAGGGTCACTTATATAGAGAGGAGAGAGAATATCTATTTTTAAGTGATAATGGCCCATGAAAATGATAAAAACCCAAGTAAATATGCATGGAAATAGTCCTAGGAGGGTTCCAAGGTGAGATGGGACCTCAAACCGCGGCTGGGGGTTGGAGGGTGGTTGTGGATGAGGATAGACTCCAATGGAGGATAAAGGGTAGGTGGGTGCGGAGCCAACGCATGCAGACCATGTAGCGACGGGTCGTAGGGACGCGACAAGGCTTGTCACAATGACCAAGGTGGTCGCGACACTGAAAGTACATGAATGGATATGCATGGGCTGTCACAACGACCAGGTTGGACGTGACCAGGAAGCTAACACGTCGTCGCGACCTGTCGTGTTAAGGATAATTGATCATATTGGAATTTTAATCGATTATTCAAGGAATATAATCGATTATTCAAAGATTATAATCGATCAATTAGCAAGAACGCGACCCTTAAGGCTGTCGCGTTAAGGTTTGAGGGTTGAAACCCTAAGGCAAGGACCCTGGGAGTGATAATTAGATGAGATAAGTTGAGAATTGGGCTTAAATGGGCTCAAAATGTGGCTGACAAATGGGCTCAAGGTGAGTGACCAACTTGGGGCTCATTACGGGAACAAGAAATATAGTTCAACTTATGGGCCATAATCAGGTGTCTACAGTGACCAATCAAACAAAAAAAGACACAATGATTTAAGGTGGTATGGATCACTCACCAGTGAGTCCTATGTCCACTGTCCACACACATACATAAAACTTTCACTCTTAAAGTTGAAGAGTACAACACACATAGAAGCTTGATCAAAGCACAGGAGTTGCATGCTATGATGTCGTTTCCTATTGTTTTGTAATTATTAAGAATTAATGACCATGTTAAGCATGATTAAGATTAAAAGTGATCAAATCTTGTGTATTAGTGCCATGTTTAGGTTCTGTTAAGCATGCTAGTCACTGTTAGATAGTATGATGAACATCTGTAAACTGAAGTATGTGTTTATGACATATATATGTGTAAATTTAGCATGATGGTAAAGTGCGTGTGGAATACATGTTTAAGTAAATGGGTTAATGTGGAACAATTATGTCGATTAGACACTACGACCATAGAAGGCTATGGAGCCATGTTATAAAGAAGCCTTTATGGGAAGGGTTAATGTGTTATGTGATATCATGTGGGCATCAAGATGAAATCTTGGAGGTGGACATGTACCATTGGTTAGGGTGGATAATGCTTCTCATGGTTATGCGCAATTTACCAAGATTCGTCATTATATTGCCTAGGTGATGGGTATGTGATATGCGTGTCTTATGTGTCCTTCTTTATGGTGGTTTGGGCTATGTGTCTCGGCTATGTGATTAATGTGAGTGTGAAGAAGTAATGTGACCACGTGCAAGTGAATGCGCAATGTGAATGCCATGGGAATACGTGACCATGTGAATATGTGACTATGTGCAAGATGTGCAAGAATATGAGAAAGAAAGGTAAAGGTAATGTGGATGTGATATAAAGGCTTATTGCCACATCCCAAAGCATGGCAGCGGAAGAATTTATTTGATCGATGAGACGTGAACAATTGGCAAATAAGCCTCTAGCTAGAAATCACATATAACACAACTACTTGTGCTCATAATAAAAGTTAAACTCTTTATTTCATTTCAAGGAAAATGAGAACAGGTAAATACTCCATTCCAAGATGAACTATAGGACTAAGACTCAAATAAAAGGAAAATACATAGCATCCTGACACCCACTACATTATTTTATTTCTCTCATACTCAAATATAGTACTATGACGCTAAGATAACAAGACTTCGATGGGAGCGCTCTTCACTCTTGTTCATCCAGAGTGTGCTCTTGGTTCTCTACGTCTTCCATATCCTGTCCTCTTGAAAGATTGGAAAGTATGTAATGAGCTCACTCGCCCAATAGGATTTACATCTTCCAGCAATGATGTAAGTATTTAATAATTTAAAAGCTAGATGGTATGAACATGATATGTACTATGTAATTAAAATGACGACAATAACACGTGAATAGTGTATCATGCAAGATAGTATGATCAAGAGATGTAAAGATCAGTCTAGCAAGAAGGTTGTATTCAAGAGTTCAAGATATTGTAAACAATGATCTAGCAAGATGGTAACTTTACGAACAAGAGCAAGATAGCATGTAACAAGATGGCCATTTCACAAGCAAGCAAGCAAGCACGCACGAGCAAGAACTTTTAACATGTAACAGTAATCAGGCACGAAGCCATTAATGTGCACTACGGATCTATGCCATCTTAGAATGCACACTAGGACATCTGTATGTGGTTTATGTATCCAGCATTACTCCCAGTGCTGATGCAATGCCAGTAATCATTATACCCCATGGTTAATAGTATATTTATGACTCGCCATCATTGGGGCTAGATTGGAGCCCTTGGACACTCGTCGTGCCCAATCCAGCATCTCAAGTAATTTAAATGTAGATACCCACAGTCAAGTATGGTCGTTTAATAAGACTTCAATAATGTCAAGATGGTTAAGGGGATAGTGCAATAGTTCAATCCGGCAGCATAACGTCGTATTTTCAATTTAGTCCAATCACTTATTAATAACTTGATCTTATGTTTAATAGGGGTGTACTCTAGAATTAAGATGAGAAGAGAAAGATCTCGTCAAGAATGCCAAGAGAAGAGAGATACGTGCACACTAGCTTCTGAGTACTTTAGTGGTACAACCTGCTCGTCGGCCATGTGGAAGTCCATGGTCAGAGGAGACTTACGGAGGCCTTGGTCAAAAGGTCACTAGTCCAGCAGAAGGAATATCCAATGGAAAGTTCACCACAAGCCAAGAAGGGGCTTTCCTATCGTGCTAGAGTGTATGCACATGCCGCATGTGAGAATCGCTCAAGTGCGTGTGTGAATCCGATTATGGAAACCCCAATTATGGAAACTTCATTTATGGAAACTACAATTATGGCAAGTATCATGAATGCTAAATCAAGAAATACTAATCATGCATGACCAATTTTAGCAAGTACTATATGTTTTGTAGCAAGTTGATGACAAGGCAAGATATGAATAATCGGTAAGTACAGAGCATGATCATTAACTTAAGATCAATTAAACACCATGTAAATATGTTTTAATATTTATATGGGTTGATATATGTATGCTATTAGTAACTAACTTCGTACAGAAGAAGACGGGGCATGAAAACGATGCAAAATGGACCAAACAGGGCTGAAATGCCCACTATGGTCTGAAGGCGATAGGGATGATGTCGCCTTAAAGAAGGTGACCACAATGCTGTCACCTTCTGATCCATGAAGGCGACAGCCTTCCTGTCACCTTTTGAAGGCGACAGGTCAACTCGTCGTCTTCCTGTTTCCAGTGCAAGGGTGCTTTAAATGGGTGTTTTCCTAGTCCGGTTCAAACTAGGTTTGACACCTATGGGTTTTAAAAATAAAATAATGCTAGAGTGATCCAAATTAATGTAACCACCTCTGTTAGTTAGAGTACTTACTATACCATGTACAGAAACAAGGAATCGAGAAACAACAGTCATTTGACAGGGTAACAAGATGTGTTGTGATTGTTTACGTGAATCTGACATAGTGCTCATGTACAGACTAATACTCTCTATAAAGACAATGAAAATTGGGGAAAATAGTGCCAAATGAAACTAGAGTCATGAGGGAACAAGTTCTATGTTAAGTGCTCGATCTAAAAATGACTCCACGAAGAGATATAAACTCGTAAGACAAGTCAGGGTTTAATCAAGATAGTACAACATTCTGATCAAACTAGATTTAATTCGTGAAACCCACATAATAAAAATTGAGGAAAATAGTAAGAACATGATCTACACATGTATGCAAGCATGAATGTATTTAATTAAAGTTTGGCATGGAGATGACCTACCTTTTGGGTCGAATAAGATTCGTCCTCCTAAAAGCCCTAATTCTGACCACTCGGGGGAGAATGCCTAATACTACGATATACTGGGTAGAAATTGGGGAAAATAGTGCCATAAGAAACTAGACTCAAACATCTTTCCAGGGGTATATGCCTTGCATGGTTTGGTCGAGGTTTTACTAACCTTTGGTGGTGATCTTGGGAGGCCTCATGTGCATGTTGCAGATGAAGAAGCGCATGAGTTGCTTCTTGCTCATGCTTCCTCCTTACATTTCTCAGCCTCCAGAGACTCCAAGTATGACCTCAACAACCCTAGGGGACGTCCCATGGGAGAGAGGGGGCTTATTTAAAGAGGTATGGGTCTATACTTTCCTAATTTAAATTAGGAAGCTAATGGGTGCAAATTTGGTGTATCCTTCCCCCAATGGAGGATTTCCATCCCCAATTCATGATGTGAAGCTTATGGAAACTTCCATAGGTGCTAACCACGAACTTGGGCTTGGTTTGAAGTCCAATGGTGGTCTACTGGGTGAGAATTTACCCTATCTTAGCCTGAATTATTTTGTGGCCCAAAAGACTTCTTTTGATCAAATTAAATCATTGGGTTGTCAATACCCATTTTGAAGTCCATCTATAATTTTTATTTTATTTTTGGACTCACTTAAGTACCGATAATAGTAATTATCCAACTTATTCCCTAATTATGATAATAAGTTGCAAAACACTTTAAACTCGGCTAATCTAATTTTTCTCACACAAATTCCTTCGTGGGTCATTAGGGAGTATTGTTTAGAGTTAAACTATGATTTTTATGGAATTTTTCCACGTGTTTTCGCATCCATTATAATGGTACGTATGCATTTTCTAATTCGAAAATATTAAATTATTATTTTAATTTATTCTAAATTTTAAATTAATAAAATTTTCAGGGTGCTACACCCTCCCCCACTTAAGAGAATTTGGTCCCCAAATTCATAGATAGACTATATGGAACTAGGAAGATTGCTTACTTGGGAATAATTCTAGAAACCTTTTACTCATTGCTTCTTCCGTCTCCTAGGTATCATCATCGTCTAGGCGTTGATGCCATATGACTTTCACCAATGGGATAACCTTGTTCCTTAACTGGTGTAATTCTCGGTCTACAATTTTAACTGATTTTTCTACATAAGTTTCGTCCTTATGGAACTCTAGGAACTCGTACCCAATGACATGGAAAGGATCACGTACATACTTCTTCAACATGGATATGTGGAATACATTGTGTATTCCATCTAACTATAGAGGCAATGCTAAACAGTATGCAACCTCCCAAACTCTATCGAGGATTTCAAAAGGGCCGATGAATCTTGGTGACAGCTTGCCTTTGATCCCGAATTTTTTGATTCTACGGTTTGGTGATACTTTTAGAAACACATGTTCACCAACCTGAAACTCCAGGTCTCTCCTTCTATTGTCTGCATATGTCTTCTACCTTTGTTGTGCCACTGCCATTCTTTTTCTAATAAGCTTTACCTTTTCTGTAGTTTCTCTTACCATCTCTGGTCCTAACAGTTGTCTCTCGCCAACCTCATACTAGCAAATCAGAGATCGACAGCTCTTGCCATAAAGTGCTTCAAATGGTGCTATTTGCATACTAGCTTGATACCTATTGTTGTAGGTGAATTCCACAAGAGGTAAATGTTCATGCCAACTACCTCCGAAGTCTAACACATAGGCTCTCAACATATCTTCTATCACTTGATTTGTTCTTTTCGTCTGACCATCAGTCTGTGGATACAAAGCTGTGTTGAAGTTCAATTTAGATCCCAAGGCATAGTGTAGTCCTATCCAAAAATGGGATGTAAATCTTGGGTTTCTATCAGACACAATGGACACAGGTACTCCATGTAGTCTGACAATTTCTTTTACATATAAAGTGGCTAGAACATCAACTGCTCACTTGTTCTTAACTGGCAAGAAGGGAGCAGATTTGGTTAAGCGGTCGATGATCACCCATATTCCGTCGGATCCACTTCTAGATTTAGGTAATCCAAAGATGAAGTCTATCCATACACCTTCCCATTTTCATGCTGGAATCTCTAGGGGTTTAAGTTTACCTGTTGGTCGCAAGTGTTCTGCTTTGACTTGTTGACAGGTTAAGCATTTGGAGACATATTCCACCACCTTCCTATTCATGTTGGGCCACCAAAAACTTCTTTTTAAGTCTTGGTACATTTTAGTAGTTCCAGGGTGAATTGTGTATCTTGTCGTGTGAGCTTCATCCATGATAATCTTCATTGTTTCCACATGGTCGGGTACACAAACTCGTCCTCAGAACAATACTCTCCCATATTCTGCTAAAGAAATATTCAGCCTCTAGTCCAGATTAACCTTTACTTCCACAAGTACGGGGTCGTTGTCTTGGAGTGCTAGAATGTCTTCAAGTAAGGTGGGTTGTGCTCTAACATTAGCAATCAGACATCCTTCCTCCTTGGTATCGTCCTCTATATTCAGGTTGGCAAATTCCTTTAGTAGCCGTCATTCTCCTACCATGAGGCTTGATAAGGTACCCATGGGCTTCCGGCTAAGAGCATCTGCCATGGCATTTGCCTTGCCTAGGTGATACTGGATGGTGAAGTCCAAGTCTTTCAAGTACTCCAACCACCTCCATTATCTCATGTTTAACTCCTGCTAGGAAAGCAAATATTTCAAACTTCTGTGGTAAGAAAATACAATAAACTTCTCACCATAAATAATGACGCCATATTTTCAAAGTGAAGACTACGGCCGCTAGCTCTAGATCATGTACAGGATAATTGTCCTCGTGCTTCTTCAATTGCCTGGAAGCATAGTATATCACCTTCCCATTTTGCATCAATACACAGCCAAAGCTAATTCCTGATGCATCTGTATACACTTTGAAGCTTCCTCCAGCTACAGGTAGTGTCAACACAGGTGCTAAAGTTAAATGTTCTTTCAACGACAAGAAACTGTCTTCACATTTGGTCGTCCATGTGAATGGGTTCTCTTTCTTGTAAGTCTGGTCAAAGGCACAACTATCTTTAAAAAGTCCTTGATGAAGCGTCGGGAATAGCCGGCCAATCCCAGAAAGCTTCTGATCTTGGATACAGTAGTTGGTCTATCTCAGTTCTTCACTGCTCAACTTTAGAAGGGTCTACTGTAATACCCTCCCTAGATATAATGTGCCCAAGGAATGACACCTCTTCTAGCCAGAAATCACATTACTCAGATTTGCATACAACTGGTTGTCCCTAAGCACTTGTAAAGTAGTCCTCAAGTGTTCTTCCAGCTCTTCCTTTGTCTTGGAATATATAAGAATCATTAATGAACACTACTACAAACTAGTCCAAGTATGGCCTGTATATGTGTTCATTAGTTGCATAAATGCCACAGGAGCATTTGTCAAGCCGAACGGCATGACCACAAACTCATAATGTCCATATCTGCTTCTAAATGCAAAGTTGTGGATATCCTTGTAACGACCCATAATCCGAATTACCAGTTATCAACTAGTCACCTGAACCCTGACCCGCCACCCACGAGTCGAAGCTCGAAAGGGTAAAAAGAGAAAGTTTGAGGAGAACATATAAGAAAATATACACATCACAAATTTTTGAACCTTCCACTAAATAAATATATCAAAATAGTACAACTCAGAGCTGATCTAACAAAAGTAAAGAGTACGGCGAGTACATAAACTGAGTAATACTCACAGCAGCTAAGCAGGACTAGCACTGGAGTGACCAGGCTCCTCAGCACTTGGAGCCGACGACGAACCACCTGAAAAGAAAGGGAGTGAGTCTCAAGAAGAGACCCTGTAGGAACACTAACCCCCACTGGTAACAGTACTAGAAAGCAGTGCAGAAAGTAAAGCTACAGAAAGTAAACACAACACAACACAACACATAAGAAACTGGTGGCGTGACGCCCAACTCCTCGCAGGAGTGTGCCAAGAAACTGGAACCTCGCAGACTCAACAGTACAATAAACACACACAGAAAAGTGCACACACACACAAGGTAGGACCAGCTAGGGCCTATGGCTTGGTGCCTCGACACCATAGAGTCTTCCAACCCTAGCCACGTGTGCACACTCAGACGCTCTCCCTCGCATCTGATCTTCAATCGGTTTTCCCCTACGCCGGACTCAAACGGTGGAGAAGGGGCCCCACGGAAGCCGGCTCGTAACCACCACAAGGGGCATGCACAGGACGGAGTCGCACTTGACGTCCAGGCTCACCGGTGGAATAGCTCAATGCCAGTCATCAAGACGGAACCTTCCTCGATGTCTGGGAAACACAAACACAAGCACGACAAAAACCCAGTACAACCACAGATGGAGACACTCTCAACGTCCGACACACGGTGCCAAGAGGCAGACACCGTATGTCAACACCTCACACAACGACAAAGGGGGTTAGCCTGCTGGGACCTACCTGTGGGGTTGACGGCAACATCGATTGCCGCCAACCCTAGGGTAGACAACAACACCCTTGCCGTCTACAAAACGTAGAAGGTAACAGGGCTGCCGTTTACCTCATCTTGATGGCAAGGGATCTTGTAGCCAAGTTCCAGCCTAAAGAACTTGACGTCAACTGATGTTGACGTTAAGTTCTTCGGCTTCCAGCAGCTGAAACACCCCAGGCCGTTCGCATGGGCGATCAGCGCAAGAACCTACGGTTTGATGATGAGAAAAGCTTTCCCTCATCACAAAACACTAGTAAGAATCTGGAAAACAGCGATCAACGCTTGGATCAACAAATCAACCCCCAAAACCCGGCATGATAAACCCTCCCCAAAACTGTAGATCTCATGCAAATCACACACACACAAGCACGGCATTTCAACAATGGGGAGTCAAGGGTACCTCTGGATGCTAGAAAACCCTCAATAAACCTCAAATCGCATTGTCCACCATGGAGCTTTTCCCGCGAGGATGACCCTTCAAACCTTCATTTTCTGCCCGATCCGCCGCCGCCACGAGCTCCATAGCCTCCCCACGAACTCCCGTCGGCCGCCGGAAGAAGTGGAGAAGAAGAAGGGTGAAGGTGGTGGGAAGGAGAGGGAGAGAAGTGAGGGGGAAGGGGCCTCAGGTCACCCCTAAAAACATAGGCCGAGTAGGTTGACGTCAACATCTTTTGTTGTCAACTTGCACCGACAAAACTTGACATCAACATCGGTTGCCGTCAAGTTCAACATAGGGAAAACTCTGGAACCTTTTGTAGACGTCAACATCGATTGACGCCAAGACACAATAGATGACAACACTCTTGCCATCAACTCTATTATTGATGTCAACCTACTGTTGACGTCAACATCCCTTGACGTCAACAGGCACTGTTCCAGAAGAAGGCCCAATAAGGGTCCAAGAAGGCCCATGGCCTTACAATCCTCCTCCTTAATGCGCAATCTATGATATCCGGATCTCAAGTCGATCATAGAGAAGTATTGGGTGCCTAAGATCTGATCGAATAGCTCATCAATGCGAGGCAATGGATACTTTTGTTTTATGGTGAGTTGATTTAACTGACGGTAGTCGATGCAAAGTCTCATTGATCTGTCCTTCGTCCTTACGAACAATACCGGCGCACCCCATGGGGATGTGTTGGTTCTGATAAAGCCTTGGTCTAACAACTCTTGGATCTGCCTCTTCAGCTCCTGTAGCTCTATGGGGGACATGGTAGGGAGCTTTGGATATAGGAGCGGCTCCTGGTAACAGTTCAATGGTGAAGTTTACTCCCCTTTCTGGTGGTAGGCCAGGTAAGTTCTCTGGAAAGACATCTAGGTAGTCCCGGACAATGGGAATCTCATCTACCTTGGGTTTCTTTTGTTTCATTTCTACAACGGAGACAAGGAAGGTGTCAGAACCTTGGTTGATCAGCTTGGAAGTTTTTAAGGATGAAATAAGGATAGGATGTTTGTGGTAACAGATGCCCGGGAAAGAAAACTTTGGAAGGTCTGGCTTAGCAAAGGTTACCCTTCTATGGCGACAATTGACATCTGCATCATACTTAATCAACCAATCAACGCTCAATATAGCATCGTACCCCTTCATATCTAAACGGATGAGATTGGCAGGGAGGTTATGCCCTCCAATCATGGTTTCACATGCTAGAAAGTAGTGTGTGAGTGTTGATTCTGAACCCAGAGGAGAAGCCACACTGATCTTGGATTTCATGGGAACAGGTTTAACATGTAAGGTTGAGGCAAAAGCTAGTGAAATAAAGGAATATGCAGCTCCAGTATCAATGAGAATGAAAGCAGATTGAGAGTGAATACAAATGGTACCTTCTACCATACCCCCTTCCTCGGGGAGCTCTGCTTCTACCATGGTATTTAGACGTCCTTGACGCCTAGGTACAATCAGAGCCTTTCCAGGATGCTCCTTCATCATCGGACAATCTAGAATATGGTGGTCCAGCCTCCAAAATGCAGGCATGCACCAAGCTTCTTCCAGCATTCTTCCACTTGGTGTCCCGATTTGTCACAGAACTTGCAGTTGGTGATGATTGCCCTCCCCTCTATCCGAACTTTTTTATCCCTACCAGTGTCTCTTTCCGTATTCGGTTTCTTGTTGTTGTTATTGGTGTTGTTGTTGTAACGGAAGGTCCCAGTAGTATCGGGTTCTCCCTTCCTGAAAATGGTCTGACCCTGGGTCTGTTTGCCCTTGAAATTCTCTAGCTTTGCCAGAGTGTCTTCCACCAACTGACCCCTATGGACCATCTTTGTATAGGTACGGATATTGAGGGGTCCAAGTTTTTCAATGAACATGGGTCGGAGCCCGTCCATGAATCGTTGTGCCTTCAGCTTCTTGGTGCCCACCAGATGAGGGGCATATTGGGCGAGACAAGAGAATTGGGCCTCATATTTGGCTACAGTCATCCCTCTTTGTCTCAGTGCGGCAAACTCAGTCACCTTCTTTTCCTGCACTCGCTCGGAGAAATATTTCTCTCTAAATAGTCCCAAGAACTCCTCCCATTCCAGTTCATTGACATTGGGTAGATGGGCCGATGTGGCCTTCCACCAAGCTCTGGCATCCTTGTTTAACTGGAAGGTAGCCAGTAACACCTTCTCTCTCTCACTACACTGCATTACCTGAAAAATTATTTCCATTTCCTCCTGCCAATTTTCAGCCTAGTCCAGGTTAGGAGATCTGGAGAACCGAGGTAGATTCAGACTTCTGAAATTACAATGTAAATCGTCGGCTCCATTTTTAGCTCCGGCCTGGTTCCCGGTCTGCACTACATTCTGTAAGGCCTATGTGAACCCTACCACAGTTTCCTACATAGCTTGCCATTAATTATGGGCCATTGCAACAAAGGTTCTGCAAAAACAACAACCAATCATTATCTTAATTGATGAAGTATATGATAGGAGTGGGACTGTAACGCCCCAGAAATTTAAAAATGTTAAGAAAATAGAAATAATTTGGTTAAAATACCTTAGGGTTGTTATTAAATTGTGATAATTAGATGATAGACTTAATTAGTGGTAATGAACGTTATCCCAGTATCGTACCTTGAAGTGCGTGCCTCCACAGGGCAATATCGAAAAACGACATCGAAATAAAAATCCGAGAACATCATAATTTTCAGAAAATGTGGAGAAATCAAATATGTAATTATCTGAATTTTTCGACGTACGGATTTCAAGGTACAGTCGACGCGACCATTTTTCGGGTGATTTTTCACCTAGTGTCAAAATAAATTCTAAAAATAAAACTAAAATCACCATAATTTGTAAAACCATCCAATTAGTCTATGGTTGAAATTTGAACTCAATTGGACACCATTTAGAGATGTATGCCTAGTGATCATTGGGCCAGCCGAATTAGGGACTAATTACGGTGATGATTTTATGGGAATTTTTGGTGTGTCCACGTGTGAAGTGTTGTGAAGGCCACAACACATGGTAGAAGCTTCTATGCTTATGCCTTATGTGTAAGTGTTGGATGGGTTGCATGAAACAGGTGTTACAATGAGAACCCAATCGATTTTACTATTACACCTGTACGTGAGAGGTGTCACCGTGCATGGGCAAGCGACTGGGTTATAAGAACCCTTCTCCAGCCGACATCCCATTTTCTCTTTTCCACCTCTTCTGCTCGTGCTTTTGCTGTTTTGCTATGGGTTGCTGTTACTCTTGCTAGTCTTCTTGCCATGGGTGTTTCCTTAGCTTTGGGGGTGAAATTACTGCTGGAGCTATAGTGGATCTTAGTGGAGCTGGTGCTTCTTCTAGAGGAGTGGCAAATTGTAGTTGTTGGTGGACTACCAGTGGCAACCTTGGACTCTTCTTCTTCCTGTTGGTTGTTATGTTGATGCTATGCTTGCAAAGCTCTCCACAGTTGGTGTGTAGCTGGGGCTACTGGTTCTATTTCTTCTTGCATCCCTGTTCTTGCTCAAGTTGTTGATAAGGGAGCTGCGAAGCTAGCTCTTGGGTGGAGTTGTTGCTATTGCAACAACAAGCTATAGTTGCTTCTTCCCATGCTTGTGGTTCTTCTCCAACTGCTACACTGTGGTATTGAGGATTTCTACATCAAGAAAGAATTCGTACAACTCAGATAGGTAGGATTCAATTCTTTCCTTCCTCTCTTACTCTTACTCTTGAACATGCTATGGAACTTACTAATTAGGTGTTCAAGCTTTCAAGCTCTTATTATTCTCTAAGTATCCTTAGAATAGCATGTGCATCATGTACTGCTATAAAAGTTTACCTTGAATTCAAGCAGTCAATGCTTTGGCAAAGGATAATCTTACAGTTCCGTGTTGTATACGATTCTCTTCATATCCTTTCTCTTTTCTAAATCTTTGAACCCCACCTCTGTTAAAGAGGACTTGATCACTTGCTTAATTACTATAAATATGTGAATTCTCTTTTGTAAGCTATGAAACCATCCCTTATAGTCTTGTTTTAGTTCTGTGGTTGTAGGATTCCTTTCTTAATCCTCTAGTTCTCTTGCCACCTTTTCCTTGATTCTTTGGTAAATGGCATGTGATACTTTAAAGCATGCTATTATTTCAGTTTGAAAACTCAGATTATTGTGAAATCTGAGAAGTCATGTTATTGATCATGATATTTCCAAAGTTTAGAAAATATGTCCATGTTAGGAACTCAATATTACACCAAGTTTTAGTTGATTCTTAAGTTACAAGTAACCATATGTTACTAGCTTTGATCCAGTTGACTGAATTTAGAGTGTTGATTCTATTATCTAGACTGGATAGAATCTCAACGGTTTTCTACGTTTAGTTAATTTGATTCGTTGAGAAGTTATAAAACTTTCAAAAGAGTACATTTGATATATGTTCAGCAGAGAATAGTGAAGAGAAAGTAGTTCTTGAAAGAGTACTTTCCATTATCTCCTTCAAGTTAACTTCTTGCTAAAAACATCTTTGCAAATTATGTTTCATGATCTTCCTTTTTCTGATCATGTTTCAATAAGTATTACATCTGAAATCATACTTGCTTAGGGTCCTATTTATGTTAGGAATGTTAGAGAAACTTTATAGAACCATTAGAGGTTGAATGGACTGGTTTTCTGACAATTGACACAGCCCCTGTCGACAGACGAAGAGCTAGCTGTCGACAGGAACCCCTGGCCAGAACCAGAAAACCAGCACTGTGTGTGGATGTCGACAGGCCTCTGGGTTGCTGTCGACAGATGCACACAGGTCTGAAACCTCAGCTCTGGAAATCAGCCCCTGTCGACAGCAGATCCAAGCCTGTCGACAGGTCTAGTCAAAGTCATGTTTCCAGCTTCTTTTTGACTCCGTTCTTCCCTAAAAATCCTATTCAATTGTTCTACTTGTTAGTCTACCTTTATCATATAGATTTTACCACCAAAACACTCACCTAAATCAGTCAAGTTATCTTTCCTTTTTCCTTGAGTTATTTCTTCAAGTCCCGAACAAAGTTGTTCTTGTGAAACTATCAATTTCTGAAATCAGTGAAAGAACCAAGTTCTTTGTTTCTTGTGTGCAAACCTTGAGTAACTATGAGCAAAATCCTTGTATCCTTGACTCATTACAATAATGAGTGTGTTATGATGACGAGTTGCGAGTCTTTGGGACTCATTTGAGTAATATGCTTGGCAAATAAAGGGCTGGTTCAGTCCTGGGGGGAGCGCCCGAATTCGTCAGTGGCCGCGCGGGGGCGATGAGGACAGTGGATGTTGGCATGCATCAATAAGTGTTTGATTAGTCATCATGATACACATGTGTGTGTGAATACGTGCTTGATTCTAAACTTAAGTGATATCCTGAGTTATTGACCATGCTTCTATATTATCCTTGTTCTTATGTGTTATTGAATTGACTCATTCATTCATAGCTTTGAACACTCATTGTTAATAATGTTCATGTTCTTATCTTGAGATCATACATGTGAATCCTTCTTAATTCAAGGAATTGAATTCTACTGGGCTAGTTAGCTCACCAAATCCTACTATTTCAGGTACCTATAATTCTAGAAGGCGGAAACTTCGGGATTTGTGTGTGGAGAGACCAACCATGGCGACATTTTATTTTTGAAATTGTAAATCAGAAATCATGTAACATCTATTCAATGATGAATAATAATTTTTATTTAGTGAAGTCTCTGAGCAAATGTCCTATTCAGTTAGTTCAATTGTACTCTTGATTTCTCGTTCGTTCACGTTCCGGCATTTATGGGCATATTAAATGTCGGGACGTGACAGGGACATTTTATTTTGCATGTGTATTGAGCCAATGAATAAGCTTATCCCTGGCTCTACCCATACTCACTGGGTGACTTATAGGAATCGTTCATGATGTAAGTCGTTTGGGTATACCCTAAATCTTGGGCTTAAAATCCTTGTTTGTTCTTAGTCTCTGACACCACTAAACTGTCATGTCTCAAAGTATGGCAACAGAAGAATTTATTTGATCGATAAGACGTGAATAGTCGGCAAATAAGCATCTAGCTAGCAATCACATATAACACAACTATTTGTGCTAATAATAAAACTCAAACTCTTTATTTCATTTCAAGGAAAATGAGAATTGGTACATACTCCATTCCAAGATGAACTACAGGACTAAGACTCAAATAAAAAAGAAAATACATAGCATCCTCACACCTACCACATTATTCTATTCCTCTCATACTCAACTATAGTACTATGACGCTAAGATAACAAGACTTCGATGGGAGTGCTCTTCACTCTTGTTCTTCCCCAGTGTACTCTTGGTTCTCTATGTCTTCCATATCCTATTCTCCTGAAAGGTTAGAAAGTAGGTAATGAGCGCACTCGCTCAGTAGGATATACATCTTCCAGCAATGATGTAAGTATTTAATAATTTAAAAGCTAGAAGGTATGAACATGATATGTACTATGCAATTAAAACGACGGCAATAACACGTGAATAGTGTATCGTGGAAGATAGTATGATCAAGAGATGTAAAGATCAGTCTAGCAAGAAGGTTGTATTCAAGAGTTCAAGTTATTGTGAATAATGATCTAGCAAGATGATAACATTATGAACAAGAGCAAGATAGCATGTAACAAGATGGCAATTTCACAAGCAAGCAAGCACGCACAAGCAAGAACTTTTAACATGTAACAGTAATCAGGCACAAAGCCACTAATGTGCACTAAGGATCTATGCCACCTTGGAATGCACACTAGGACACGTGTATGTGGTTTATGTATGTAGCATTACTCCCAGTGCAGATGTAATGCCAGTAATCATTATACCCCATGGTTAATAGTATATTTATGACTCTCCGTCATTAGGGCTAGACTAGAGCCCTTGGACACTCGCCATGCCCGATCCAGCATCTTAAGTAATTTAAATGTACATACCTACAGTCAAGTATGACCGTTTCATAAGAGTTCAATAATGTCAAGATGGTTAAGGGGATAGTGCAAGAGTTTAATCCGGTAGCATAACGAAGTATTTTCAATTTAGTCCAATCACTTATTAATAACTTGGTCTTATGTTCAATAGGGGTGTACTCTAGAATTAAGATGAGAAGAGAAAGATCTCATCAGGAATGCCAAGAGAAGAGAGATACATGGACACTAGCTTCTGGGTACTTCAATGCTACAACTTGCTCGTCGGTTGTGTGGGAATCCATGGTTAGAGGAGACTTACAGTGGCCTTGGTCAAAGGGTCACTAGTCCGGAAGAAGGAATATCCGACGGAAAGTTCACCACAAGACAAGAAGGGGCTTTCCTATCGTGCTAGAGTGCATGTGCATGTCGTGCATGAGAATCGCTCAAGTGCGTGTGTGAATCCGATTATAGAAACTTTGTTTATGAAAACTCCAATTATGGCAAGTATCATGAATGCTAAATCAAGAAATACTAATCATGCATGACCAATTTTAGCAAGTACTATGTGTTTTTAGCAAGTTGATAACAAGGCAAGAATTGAATAATCGGTAAGTAGAGAGCATGATCATTAACTCAAGATCCATTAAACACCATGTAAACATGTTTTAATATTTATATGGGTTGATATATGCATTCTATCAGTAACGACCGTCATACAAGGGAAGACGGGGCACGAAAACGACATAAAACAGACCAAACAGGGCAGAAATGCCCACTGTGGTCAAAAGGCAATAGAGATGATGTCGCCTTCAAGAAGGTGACCAGAAGTTTGTTGCCTTCTGATCCATGAAGGTGAAAGCCTTCCTGTTGCCTTTTGAAGGTGACAGGTCGACTCGTCGTCTTCCTGTTTCCAGTGCAAGGGTGCTTTAAATGGGTGTTTTCCTAGTCTGGTTCAAACTAGGTTTGAAACCTATGGGTTTGAAAATTCAAAACTAATGCTAGGGTGATCCAAATGATGAAACCACCTCTGTTAGTTAGAGGACTTACTATACCATGTATATTAACAAGGAATCGAGAAACAACAGTCATTTAATAGGGTAACAAGAGGTGTTGTGACTGTCTACATGAATCTGACACAGTGCTCATGTATAGACTAATACTCTCTATATAGACAACTAAAATTAAGGAAAATAGTGCCAAATGAAACTAAACTCATGCGGGAACAAGTTCTATGTTAAGTGCTCGATCTAAAAACGACTCGACGAAGAGATATAAACTCATAAGATGGGTCAGGGTTTAATCAAGATAGTACAACATTTTGATCAAGCATGAACGAGTTTAATTAAAGTTTGGCATGGAGATGACCTACCTTTTGAGTCGATTAAGATTCGTCCTCCAGAAAGCCCTAGTTCTGACCACTCGGGGGAGAACGCCTAATACTCACGATCTATTGGGTAAAAATTGGGCAAAATGGTGCCATAAGAAACTAGACTCAAACATCTTTCCAGAGGTATATGCCTTACATGGTTTGGTCGAGATTTTACTAACCTTTCGTGGTGATCTTGGGAGGCCTCGTGTGTAGGACACAGATGAAGAAGAGCACGAGTTGCTTCTTGCTCAAGCTTCCTCCTTGCATTTCCCAGCCTCCAAAGACTCCAAGCACAACCTCAGCAACCCTAGGGGTCGTCCCATGGGAGAGAGGGCTTATTTAAAGAGGTATGGGTCTATACATGCCTAATTTAAATTAGGAAACTAATGGGTATGAATTTGGTGTATCCTTCCCCCAATGGAGGATTTGCCTCCCCAATTCGTGATGGAAAGCTTATGGAAACCTCTCATAGGTGGTAACCACAAATTTGGGCTTGGTTTGAAGTCCAATGGTGGTCTATTGGGTGAGAATTTACCCTATCATGGTCCATTAATGAATATTTCCAATTTTTGGGTTATTTTCTTAGCCTGAATTATTTTCTGACCCAAAAGACTTCTTTTGGTCCAATTAAATCATTGGGTTGTCAATACTCATTATTTGAAGTCCATTCATGAATTTTATTTTATTTTTGGTTTCACTTAAGTATCGATAATAGTAATTATCCGACTTATTCCTTAATTACGATAATAAGTTGCAAAACGCTTTAAACTTGGCTAATTTGATTTTTTCTCACACGAATTCCTTCGTGGGTCATTAGGGAGTATTGTTTAGAGTTGAACTATGATTTTTATGGAATGTTTCCATGTGTTTCCTCATCCGTTATAATGGTATGTATGTGTTTTCTAATTCAAGAATATTAAATTATTATTTGTAATTTATTTTAATTTTTAAATTAATAAAATTTTTGGGGTGGTACACTTATAAAGCATGTTAATGTGTTATTTAAAGAATTAATTGTCATGTTAGTATCATGTGTAGGGGTTATGTTTAATTATAATGTTCCTTGTAATGGGTTTTGCTATATATATATATATTTGTTATGTGTGAGAATCATGTTAGAGATCTTGTATGTGTTTAATGCTTATCATGTGTAGATAGTTATGATATGTTCAAGTGTTACTTATGCTAGTTGCTATTAACCATGTTTAGTTAATTGATTTCATATGAATGTGCCATGTTGGAATGTGTGTAGTAAGTGTGTGGATGTGGCCATTAAGTTGCTTGCTGAGTCTATGACATAGCCTCATACTTGCTAATGATACAGGTGAGATAGATACGTTAAAGACATAGGAGCTAGCGTAGAGTGACTCCGAGCGAGAGGAGTTGTGTGACGTGGAGTTACTACTTAGAGATATAGTTACTCTTTTACTTAGTACATGAGACATTGTAGTAGATGGACTTGAGGACTTGTTATTTGGACTTGGTTATTATTGGACTTGTTATATTCTTTGTACTATATAGACTGTGATACGATATGGTGATGAAAAATATCTTTACTTCTACTTGTTATTTGTGTACATCTCTACTTGCTTAGTTGTGTTGGGTACTTATCCCACTGTGGCGTCTCTCTTTTTCCCAATGTGGGTTGGGGTAACCGTATTGGCATAAAGAGGGTCGTGACAGAGATTGGTATCAAAACAACATGTCAAAATTGTACATAAATAAGCCATCAACATATGACATATTTCGAAGTCTTTATAGAAACCAGTTCAAATACATGATGGTTATAAAATGAACTAATAAGAACAAGGATAGGATTAATTTAGATCCTAATGAGTTGCTTGTTTTGTAGGCAATGAAGAGTCGTGGTAGGTGTGCGGCCCATGCTCGTGAGGCTGAGTAGAGACATGAGGAGAGGGGCGAGCAATAGGCCCCAGTGTAGCAAGGTCCCCCTGTGCTACCGCCACCACCACCTGTAGACGCATGTTCATGCAAGGCCTAGTCTAAGCAATGCAAACTTAGGCACAGAACTCAGGCGGCACTATAGGCTTAGTTAGAGGTGCATGTTGGCGTTGGTTGAGTTGGAGTTGTTGGTTTCTTATTGGTTGAGCTTTCTTATATGATGTATGTTGTTTTCAAGCTCAATCTTCTGCTCTAGTCCCTCAGGAGTTCGGCATGGTGGTGCATCATCATGGAGAGGTTCAAGAAGATGGCTCCACCCTCTTTTAAGGGGGAGAGTCAAGCATTGTTGGCAGAAAGCTGGCTGAGGGAGGTAGAGAAGATATTACGTGCTATCAAGTGTGCGGAAGAGGACAAAGTAAGTTTGGCAACCTACATGCTATAGGTACATGAAGGATATGGAACACATGAGGGTATCAAGTTAGCATTAAAGAGTGATTATTACCATGTTTATGTCTCTTAACACTTGATTAGAGCATTATTGAGTGTCATTAGGGTGTATTTGCTGTTAATATGTTGTTCATGACACGTTTTCTGAGAAACGGGGGTGTTCTGCCTTGTTATTAAGAACGCGACACAGGAGGCTATCGCCTTCATAAGACGACAGTGACCGCTGTGCATTATTAACCAGAAGGCGACACATCGAGCAGTCACCTTCTGGGATCCCTATCTACTGCTAAGGTAGATCCAAGACCTTCTTTGATTGCGGGTTTCTCTCCAAGAAGTTTTGACACAAGATGAAAAATCTTCAAAATTCTCAATATACACTTGATGAAAAAGAGGAAAAACTTGATGGAAAGAAACTAGACTGAAGGGAAAAAAATAGTAGTCTCTAATTAGGTTTTAATTAAGGATTCAACATGCTACACATGAACTCTTTACAGGAGACCAATTTAAATGACAAAATGACCTTTATTCAAAAATTGGAAGCAACCACTTGATAAAAATTGGGGGAAAATGTATTAACATGTTCAGAACTTCAAGGAGAATATACTGTAGTATTCAATCATCACAAAATCAAGAGACTAGAGAGATCTAAGTGATTCATCGAGGGTGAGGTTGAACATGAACATGGAATCTGTAGCATGAAATATAATCAAATCACATGATATAATTTGGGGAAAATAGGTTCATTGGATTCTTGACATGAAGTAATATCTACATGGAGTTTTAATCAGATTAAGCCCAAGAGAATGCCTACCTTTACTTGGTTCTTCCTTCCTAGGGATTGTTGCTAGGTTTTTGGGGAAGAACGAGGAAGGAGCATCCAATCCTCACATTCTCCTCCTTACAACAGCCTCTCCACACGACCCCTACTTTCTCAACAACGAATTAGGTTGGTCATGGGAGGGTTTTGGGGTGTATTTAAAGGGATAGGTCGTTAGGAGTCTAAATGAAATCAAACTTCTATGTTACAAGTTTCCATTGGTATCTTGTCTTTCCTTGATCCTTCAACACCAAATTTCTTTAGAGTTGTGGATTGGAAGACTCCCACTTATGATTGGATAGGGTTAATTTCAGTTTTGGTAAGTCTATAGCCTAATTGGACTTAATAACCCAACTAGTTAATTGGGTTTTTGAATTAAATAATATTTTCACTATTTTTAGGCTCATTTAGGTCTCACTCTAGGTCCAATAAGCTCGAATGAGTCTAATTATCACATTTTATTTGGTTGTCTTTAGAGTTAGTTACATGCTATAAAGGATTATCGAGTTTTTTGACTTTTAAGATTTTGCTAAGCCATATGTGAGTAACTTGCCCTGATTTCTTTATCAAGCATTGTAATATATTGTTTAGTTCATACATATAAAATTTCATTTATTCTGATGCAAATTTTCACATGTATAATAACTTTTCTATTTATTAGCATTTTCTAAAAATCTAGGTTACCACAGTCCTAATTCCCGTTGACACTCAGTTTCCTAAGTTGGTCATATTCCCATTAGGATTGGACTCCTCCTTCTCAGTGAGCTTGTGCCAACAACACAAAATTGATTTGGACTGATTAGACAATCTAATCAAAGATCTGTGTGACAACTCTGAGTCCTGCATTAGGAGGTAAAGGCCGAATAAATATCTCATATCTATTCCACTACCGTCTTGTCAATTGCTCTACATGTATGTGATCCTCTAGTCCCATTATCAAACTAGTCATGTGTTGAACCACCTCCTTTTATCCCTCAGTTTTATTGATAACTAAAACTCTGAAATTATATCCACACTCATGATTTAATATTTCTAATATCTATTTTTCAAGTAAGTCAGTCAACAAGGAAAAAGATACTCTGTATCGCTTTGAAGACCTATAATGTAAGTTCTCTAAAAGTTACTTCTCTACTGTAGTTTCTATCTCAACTGTAAGTTCACAATGATTAGAGTTCAAACTCTACATCGGTTACTGAGGAAACTTCTATCAGTTAGTGAACAAAGCCCATATTGACAAGAGTTAAAATTTTACATTGATTATAGTTGGTTCAAGTATCCTACCAATTATTCAAGAAGTTTCTTGAATTATGTTCCAATTAATTCACTGAATTCTTTCAAATTAATTTGTAACAGACCGACTATTGAAATACTCGAACAATCACTTAAATCTTGCATCGATTACTTAAGAGTTTGTTCCAGTTAGTGAATTGTTAATTCATTATTCTTAAAATTAGATTATTAATTTATGATAAAAAATCTGATTATTCAACGATATTTTTTCCAATTATTGATCAGATGTTTCCACCAATTACCTCTCAATATCATTTCGTTTATCCTTCCAATTACTGAAGTGTCCTATCTATATTTTAACAATTACTTCAATACGCATCTTAAACAATTTATGTATCGATTACTGATTTCATTTTCGCTCTGATTGCACATACCTAACCATCATTTTATCGGTTCAAACACTGCATAAATTAACGATATATGTTCCGATTAGCGTTTGTCCAGCACTTATTCCTTAGATTACCTCGACATTTATTATCCAATATTCTACCGATTATCAGATGTAGTGCCCCAAGGCTATCGATTAAAGAATTATATCAACTTTCTTTCGATTACTGCGTGATGACCCTATATCTTTCAACTACTGAAAGAATTAGTATTCAACTTATTATTATCCAATTAATATTTCAATTACTGTATAATCACTCTATATATTTTTCAACTACTGAAAGAATTAGTGTTAAAATTGAATATTCGTCAATTAATATTCCAATTACTATTGGTGGAAATTGAATTTCTGTTTCAATTAAATATGATTACGTTTATATTGAAACTTATGAATTACGATTTATATATTTTATAGATTACTTACTCTCTTAGTCTTTCTTCTAATTAATGTTATACGCTACAACGATTACTCATATGGGAGTAACTCATCACATCGATTAAAAAGACATTCACAATTATTAATAAATATATTATGAGTGTTACATCAATTACAATGAATTTACATTTCGATTAATGTTTTTTGGTTACATTGTTATTGAATTCTCATCTCTTTGACTAGTATAGATTTCCTTGCATTCTGTACAAGTATTTCTCTATCATTAAAGTATCCATCATTTCTATGTTTGTGTATATTGACATTTACCTACTGAAGTGTGAAAAGGAACCTTGTTTCTTGTTCCAACACTCAACATTTTTTATAAAGGAAAATCTGGTATAGTACATGTCGGAGATTACTCTATGAATGACACATTTTAGTCTTGCCTTTTATACTACCATCAGAGCATGGTTGTTTAGAGCAATAATGTCGGCATAAAGGAAAACCGGGTAGTTGAGACCTAGGATTGAACTGACAGAAGATTACTTTTTTCTCCCTCTATATCCTTGTATTAAATGCATGCAAGTTTATGGTACACATAAGAAAAATACGTTAGACATGGCATCTGCTATCTTGGAAGCAATAAGAAGAAGATGAAGCCCTAATAGATATCCTAAATGGTCATCTTCAAAAGCAATATAAGAAGATAGAGACTTTGAAGTTGAATATGTTGGACCGAAATGGTGCTAAGGTGTCCTAAAGAGGGGTGAATAGGACTTCCTTTCTTCATATTTCTGCTAACAAGAGTTAGATGTGAAAATCACTAATTAAAAATGATGTTAGAGGATAGTGTAGTGTGTGAAATAAATATATATAAGCGGAAGCAAACACATACAAAAACAAGTGATTTATCCTGGTTCAGATCTCCTCTCAACAGGAGTCCTATATCTAGTTCCCAAGTAACTCTTGGGATTTTCCAGTAACTGCCAAACAAATCTTGGTTTTCCCTTCAATAAAGGGTATACAACACTTGTTACTAAGCAAGTCTTCCCTTCACCAAGGGAAAACACACCTTCTACCCAAGTAGGCCCTCCCTTCTAGAAAAGGGGAAACACACAGGGAACAAACTCTCTGCTGGTTACAAGATCTGAGAATTCTTAGACAGGTGCTGCTTAGATGAAGAGCAAAACACAGAAAGAAAGAGAGCATAAGAATGTAAGCAAGAAATGCTCTTCTCTTCCTGACTCTAAGTGAACTTGCTAGAATGATCTGATGACGATTGTCCACACAACTAAAGAA